>CAUYON010112224.1:0-27934 GCA_963573935.1 Arctocebus calabarensis | reverse complement strand
TTTTTTTTTTTTTTTTTTTTTTTTTTTTTCCGAGACAGAGCCTCAAGCTGTCACCCTGGGTAGAGTGCAGTGGCATCACAGTTCACAGCAACCTCCAATTCCTGGGCTCAAGCGAGTCTCCTGCCTCTGCCTCCCAAGTAGCTGGGACTACAGGCACCCGCCACAACGCCCGGCCCTTTTTGGTTGCAGTCGTCATTGTTGTTTGGCAGACCGGGCTGGATTCGAACCCGCCAGCTCAGGTGTACAGGGCTGGTGCCTTAGCCGGTTGAGCCACAGGCGCCAAGCCAGATCTTATATTTTTAAAAGTGTATTTCCCCATATGTATATTTTTCATAAATATGATCCTCCACTGCCTAGCATGGATTGAGAATAGTCAATACGGATTTGTTGACTAACGATTAAAAGCATTTCAGAGAAGGGAAGAGAGAGGAAGGGAAGGAGGACAAAGGGAAGATTGTTCCAAGTGCTAAGAAACTACTCCAAGTTTCTTCTTATTTATTTATTTTACTCCAAGTTTCTTATGTGTATCTCCTTTTCAGCTAAATAATCTTGGATCTCCTAATGCTAAATATTTGAATTGTGGTTGAGATTTCTCTTCTCACCTATTTGGATATAAATGCCAAAGTCATCCTCCGAAGCCAGGTAAGTTCCTTCAGATTCTCCCACTTTCATTGAAAGATCTTTTTTTGCCAGCTGCTAGCTCCCTCTCCAATCTTATTTCATTTTCACAGACACTCTTGATATATAACAATCTCATATGCGGAGAAAACAAAATGGCAATGACTCATAGTGATAGAAAGACACTCAATAATAATGCCAGATTACACAGGAATAACATTATGTTTATATAGTCTGACTAAAGGTATTTCTATTGAAAACATGCAACATCGAACACGTAGAAGCTACTTATTTTCAACATTCTATTCATCAAAAACTTGCCAATTTCTCGAAGGAAAAATAAATATATTTCTGACAGCTTTTGCATTTTAATTCCTTTGGAGTGATAAATGAAGACAATGAATTATCCTGAAGGTAAAGAAAGATGATAACTGAGATATATATATATAGAACAATCTTCTTGTTTTCTACGAAGGTTGGATCAGGGCTAAGGAAAAGGGGTTATGTTAGTATAGAAAAAAATAGCATACAATTAACTATGTATTAGGGAATTTTGGAAGGCAAAGGTTTAAAATGTATTCATAAATTAGGTAGGGAAATCACTGCTTTTGATAATCTTGGATATCTGTCAGATCTATGGAAATGTGGTAAAAAAGGGGCTTTGGGTCTGCTACTCTAATAATTAGTCTATAATTCTTTTCTTAGTTTTCATAAATTTTTCAGAAGTAATAGCCGCTAAAGAAATAGTTTGTCTTTTCAAAATTATACCTAAAAATAGCAAACAATGTACTCTTCCTGCTTCCTTAGAAATGTCCCAAGGACATTTATTTTCCTGGTATGTTTATCCTCTGCATATGTACTATTACTCTCTCTTGTTACATTAGATTTCATTTATTATCATCTTATTCTTCTTTTAGCTATTTTAATTTCTTTTCCAAAATATGCTTTACAAAGCCAACTCGAGGTCTCTTTCCCATTTGCCCCTTACTGTTGTTCCATTATAGTACTTGTTTTTTCTTCAACAACTAGATTCTTGATTTCCCACTCTTCAACCTCTATTCCTGTAATTTTTAATTGAAAATACTTGAAAAGACTATATTTGGACTGTTAACAATTTATATTCTGTTCTGAGTTACATTATGGTGGTATCTTACCTATTATGAAAGGTTCCTAATTATAGTTGCTACAGAAATCTTTGAATTATAAAGAGTCTTTTTCTTTTTGACTTCAATATTAGTTGTCTTTTGTTCTCTAGATTTTCAAAGCATATGAATCTGCTAGTGATGTATAACCTCTAAATGTTCTAAAACTATCACAGCCAGTATAAACCCCAATTGCTATTCAGCTACTTTCAAAAGCCAGTAGGACATGTGGGATTTGTGAAAGTTTTCAATGGAAATGCACTTCATTGAAACCCCTAGGTAGCTAAGCTTTTTTGTTTTAATTATAATTCAGCCCCTGGAAGGCTGCATAGTTGTACCATACTAACTCAAGTCTCTCATGGAACCAGATGATCTAAGTTCTATTTTAAAACTTTTCACTTTAATAGAAGATTGTTATAAGAAAAAACATTAGGAATTAACTTTATATTAAATATTTTCTTTGGTTATAAATTTCCTTTGGAATTTAGCTGCAGAGAATGAAAAGGCTTTCCAGAAACACTGGCATAATTTTTCTTCTCTGATGAATTATAAAATACTGTATTTCTCCCCCATTTCCTGCCCCAATCCTGGCTACTAGGAAACTCAGACAAAATACCAATATTTCTAAAATTGGGGGACACCTGCATAACATCTTCATGATGTTTGCCATATCCTCATGCTTTCAGAATCACATTTTAATAAAATTATTTTGTTACTTTACCAAATATCTGTTAAAATAACACTTGGGTTTGATGAATTAGCTATATATTTAATTCGTATTAAAATAATAATAAACTGGCACCCGTGGCTCAAAGCTAAGGCGCCAGCCACGTACACTTGAACTGGCGGGTTCGAATCCAGACCAGGCCCGCCAAACAACAATGATGGTTGCAACCAAAAAATGGCCGGGCCTTGTGGTGGGCACCTGTGGTCCCAGCTACTTGGGAGGTGGAGGCAAGAGACACCCTTGAGCCCAGGAATTGGAGGTTGCTGTGAGCTGTGATGCCACAGCACTCTATCCAGGGTGCCAGCTTGACGCTTTGTCAAAAATAAAATAATAAAATAATAATAATAAACTATTAAAATAAAAAATTATTTGTGTACTGTGTAAAATAATTTCATATACTGTCATTGGTACACATACCATACAGGAAAATACAGTAGAACCCGTATAAATTGACCACCTATGGGACTGTAACAAACTGGTCAACATATGGAGGTGGTCAACAAAAGGAACGAGGCCTACAGTGATGACATGTACATGGGGTGCATGTCCGGTCTATGCAAATTAGATCGACTTGTGGTGCATGTCCGGTCTATGCAAACTAGATGGGTCAATGTAGGGAGGTGTTCACCTGTGGGGTTTCTACTGTGCTAAGCTATGCTGACCTTTAGGATTGGCTCATTTTTGTCCTCCTGCATTTGGCTTTGATTTTCTACTTAATAACCTTATTGTATATGACTTGTTACTTCGCAATATCTTTTCTAAAAGGGACTTTTGACTGCAGGTGGCAGAAATTTCTGTGTAAGTATGTTATGTTTAAAAAAATTGAATTGAATTGTACCCATTTTCATAACTGAAAAGTCCAAGACATATCTCTTCAGGCTTAGCTGGATCCAGGGCTCAGCATCTTCAGTAGGTATCAGCCTTTCAGCTTTCTCCTGTGTGGACACAGTTCTTGGACAGGCTCTCTCCTTATGCTGCTTCCTGCAGTTCCAGGAAATCCATAACAAATCACCAACCAGCTTAGCAATAAGTTCAGGAAAAAACAAAAGAAAAAGGAAGAAAGAAAGAGAGAGAGAAAGAAAAGAAAATAAAGCAAAATAAACAAACAAACACTAACATCTCTTTTTTCCACATGTAGAACAAAAGTCTTAGTCATCTCTCATTGCCCTGACCAAACCAATCACTGCAGCTGCCTTAATGTTTGATTGATAAAGCTTGGCTCGTGTACTTGGGGGAAACGGGTCAGTTCAAACCACACTGAGTATACTAACAGTGGAGTAGATAGATTTCTAAAGGAAATGAGAAAGAATGGTAGAGAAAATGAGTGCTAAAAACATCAAGGACATCAGGTGTATATACAAAGTAGGGTGACCAGAGTTAGGGAGGAAAAAGCAGGACATCAAGATACACATGAATTTCAAATAAACACTAAATAATTTTTAGTATAAGTTGTCCTGTGCAATATTTGGGACTGCTTATGCTAAAAAAATTATTTGTTATTTATCTGAGCATCCTGAATTTCATCTGACAGCCCTACCACAAAGGAGCATAAATAAGTTCAATTAAAAAAGAACTAGACATGTAAGATTAAAGTTAACTTTAAAGGAATAATAAAACATATAATTTCATATTAGGCAGCCACCTAGTAGATCCAGAATTATAGGTGCTGTGTAATTATATCACTACAGAAAAAATAAATGGCATTTATGATCAAACTTCCATTATCAAAAAAACCCTAAACAATTTGATTTCAATAATTTAAGCAACCTGTCATTAGTTTTTTTTTCATAGATTTGGTTGATGTAAGTATTTATATTTTCTACTTTCTGGTTTGTCTATCTGGCAAAGACCTATTTTATTAAGATATTTCCACTTATTTAGCTCTCCTGAATATATGAAGCTATGGGCATTTTGGTTACACGTAGCAATGACTGCTACACTATTTTTTAATTCATCCTGAGACCAAGAGTCTCGGGAAGTTTTTTGCACGTGCCATCTGATAGACTTGTGTAAGGCAGGCAGATTCATTGGCGTGTGCTGTACACCTGCACCCCCCTTATGAAAGCCTTCAGTTGCCATTTCAGGAACTACATCTCTCCAGTTGTAAATCATCTTGGTAGGATTGTCAATCTAGGCATCCTGTCTTTGAACAGGTGGGCATTGATTCAAGTCAGGTCAACAATTCCTTCCTGAAATTTTAGAGTCAAGAGGAGTCCCTTTGGAGCCAAAAATGAAACTCCTTCTGGTGGTTAGTCGAGGAGATTGTCCATTCCTTCCATTTTTGGTGAACCCAGGGAAATGAGGTTGCCATCTATTCTATTCTGTGTAAAATGTGCATGAGCTCCCCTTCCTTCTAATAATTTCCTTTTTGTGTTCCAATGTCTGTTTATTCTGTTGATAACTATAAGCCTTTCTAAGCAGACGTCATACTATTTTGAAATTTTAAATCGTATGTCTTATCAGCTTATAAATCCAACACAAGAATCTACCAATACTGAAGTAGAATTTCTATGAAACACAAGTGTAGTTATAGAGACAGAAACAGAAATAATGACTTTATTATCTGTATCTGTTTAGTCTTTTTTTCTAAGAAGAATTACACATGTAAGCAAAATGGTCTACCTTAACTAACTTATTTTATTCCATCAAATATCACCCATGATCGAGATAAAGTATAAGGTTTTTAAGAGGACAAAGGTTTGAATTTCAAAGAGTTACTAAGGCAGGTTGGGTTCCTTAGTAGATGTGTACAGGAGAGTTCATTGGGATCTCTTCCCTTGGGAGAGAGGGGAAAGAAGCAAGAGCAAGCAGAAGGAAAAGGTGAATTGTGGAGCAGACTAGGCACCAGTTTTGCCCATCTCAGGAAAACCTCCAGCCTTAGGACAGCCCTTCAGAACATTTTCAAGATGACATCAGCTAGTCATTGGGTATGAGCTGCGAAGACAGGAGCATGACTTTGATGGAGGCGGCTCTCTGAAATTACAGCAATCAACCCTGAAGTACCTGGCAGCTCAAGGCTTCTACCAACAGCCGTCTCAGTAGCTGGGCTAACAAATCCTGGAAGGAGGATCTGAATGATGCATTACCTTGCCCACTGTAGTCAGCCATCTAGTACAAGAAATTATGTATGCAAACACCTTTCTCTTCATAGTTTACATTTTTAATTTTTTTTACATTTTAAGTCTTGGAGACTTATGTAACATTGCCTCCTAGGTTAAGAGTGCATGTACTTATCTCTGTCTTCAAATATAAGGAAGGATTTGGTGTATGTGTTATAATGGGGCCCAGAAAGGAAGGAATTGTTGACCTGACTTGAATCAATGCCCACCTGTTCTAAGACAGGATGCCTAGATTGATACATAGCTCCTGAAATGGCTAAATGAAGTGCTATCATAAGGGAGGTGCAATCCTTTTGTAAATAATTATATACAGCAATCGACTACAAATCCATAAGGGAAAGAGATTTAAAAAAAAAAATACTGAAACACTTGACCAACTTACTAACATTGGGTAAAAAACGATATGCAGACTTTTGGATTTCCCAGACCATTACCATTTCCCTAGAAAACAGATGACAGTTTTTATTTTTACCAAGTAAGATTTATTTTTAGCTTAATTATTAAAGATAAAGAGTATTTTACTACTAACAGTAAGGATAGACATAATCTTGGAATAAAGGACAATTGTTTAAACTGAACACCTTTATAAAAAATTTACTACAGGGCGGTGCCTGTGGCTCATCGAGAAGGGCGCTGGCCCCAGATACCGAAGGTGGCAGGTTCAAACCCAGCCTCAGGCGAACTGCAAAACAGAAAAATAGCTGGGCGTTGTGGCGGTCGCCTGTGGTCCCAGCTCCTCAGGAGGCTGAGGCAAGAGAATCGCCTAAGCCCAGGAGTTGGAGGTTACTGTGAGCTGTGTGACTCCACGGCACTCTACCGAGGGTGATAAGGTGAGACTCTGTCTCTACAAAAAAAAATTTACTACATTGTTCTTATTTATCTCATTTCATCATGGGCAGGAAAAAGTATGCCATTGATAGTTTGTGGACTGTGTTTAGAAATCATTGTGGGATATATTAATCAATCCTTAAGTGGGATATTAAAAACCTACCATGGAAGTTTCAGGGGAAAAAACTTTGTAGAAAAGGTAACATTAAAGCTGAGACAGTTCTGGAAAGACAGAAAGATGAGTCATCGAAGAGGTTTCTAGTCGAATGAACAGTGTGAGCAAAGCCTCAGGAATTGGGAAGAGCAGGTGTAATTACATAAGAAAGTGTTGTAATCCTGCTCAGGAGGGAAATTTGTCATGGAGAGGAGTGTTGAGAAATTAAACTAGTATACCCTGAGTTCAGACTTTTCTGTAGACAGTAGAGAATTACCAGAACTTTTTGAGCCAAGTATTTATATGATTAGGGTTGTGTTTTAAGAAAAGTAATTTATTCACAAATTGGTTTCATTTATTACATATGCTTCAAGTGGATTCTATGCCAGAGATTTTGTGCCTCATTATGAAGCTACTGTTCTAGTCTGTGAAAGGCAAAAGGAAGATATGGATGAGGGTGTGATGTTGAGAATATGAAGGAGAAGATAGATTTGGCAACTAAAGTAGGAATAGAATCCCTAGAACTTGGCAATTTATGGGGGATGGGGCTTAAGGAGAAGGAAGAAAAAAAGATAGTGGTAGTTCCATTAATAGAAGAAGACAGGGAGGAAGAGAGATCTTAGAAAAAAAATTAAAAGGCCAGTTGCAAGCATCATGAATTTAAATATTCTGCCTTGGGAAGAACAGACAGAACTATTTTTTTTTTTTTTTTTCAGTTTTTGGCCTGGGCTGGGTTTGAACCCGCCACCTCCGGCACATGGGGCTGATGCCCTACTCCTTTGAGCCACAGGTGCCACCCAGAAGGTCTATTTTTAAAAACGCTTTTCCTTGGCTTGGCATCTGTAGCACCATAATTATGGAGTAAGCCACATACACTGAGGCTGGTGGGTTTGAACACAGCCCCGGCCAGTTGAACAACAATGACAATTGCAACAACAATAGACAGGTGCTGTGGTGCTACTTTGGAGGCTGAGGCAAGAGAATTGCTTAAACCCAAGAGTTTGAAATTTCTGTGAGCTGTGACATCATAGCACTCTACTGAGGGCAACATAGTGAGACTCTGTCTCAAAAAAAAAAAAATGCTTTTACTTTCTTGCTATAGTATTATGGATAGTGCAGCTTCAACTGACAACTAAATAAGGGCAGTCCTTGCTTTCTAGTACCATGTTAGGTGGATCATATGCCTATTGGAGTCATTTCCACCCTCTTCACAAATCTTAGGCAGCATGGTACCATGCAAAATGAGGTCTGCCTGTACACAGATTTCACGAACTATATGCATACCAGTGTTGCTGTACCTTAGCACTATTGATACTTTGGACTGTATAGTTTTTTTGGGTTTGAGGGACTGTCCTGTGCATTGCAAGATGTTTGGCAACATCTCTGGCCTCTACCCACTAGATGCTAGTGGCACTGCCTAATATGAGAAAAAATAAATACTCCTAGACATTGTGAAATACCTCCCTGGGTGGGGGGGAAGTCTCCCCAGTTCAGAACCATGGTAATATATGTCCATGTAGATACAGACGTACAAGTATAAATTGACATGAATAGTGAGAGAGGAGGCATTTTTATTGATCTTGTTTGTTCCTCATGGTGAACTGCCCAGTTAACGATATCATGGTCCTTCCAACACCAACATTTCTCTCCTCATTACATCTACATAAAGACTATCCCTGCAAGTCTACTGGTGAAAGGTATTGAATGTATTACTGGTACTTCTGTATATTTAGGTCATGGATTCATAGTTCATTTGCTCTTAAAAGGAAAGAAATCATCCTTACTATCAGGGAAATCTGTCAATTGCTGCTTTCCTGCATAATTTTATAGCTATTACTTCTATTTGAATTTGCATTTGGTCTCAGTTACCCAGCTTGTCATTCTCTTCTGTTCCTCAGTGGTGGAACTCTGCTATATCATGTCACCTCCCTGATAGTATGTTGGTAGCAATTTAGAGAGTTTGGGTTGTTATAATACTCTGGCATTTTTGTTATGAGTAGTTTAGCCACGATACCAATTACTGAGTTTGATGGTTAGTTTTGTGTGTCAACTTGACAGACCAAAGGGTGCCTCATTATTTCTGAGGATGTGTGAGGATGTTCAGGTGAAATTAGTATTTTGGTTAGTGGACTCAGTGCAGGAGATTGTCCTTCCCAATATGGGTGGGCATCATCCAATCTGCTGCCTGAATAAAACAGAAGGCAGAGGAAGGAGAAATTTACCACTTTTGCTTCCTTTCTATCTGCTAGAGCTGGGATGTCTCAACTAACCTTTTCCAGCCCCCAGACTTGCATGACACCATTGGTACCCCTCATTCTCAGGCCTTAGAACTCACAGTGAGTTACAACATTGGATTTCCAGGGTGTCCAGTTGACAAAGGGAAGATCATGGGACTTCTACGTCTCCCTGGTTATGACCAATTCCTCATAAGTCTCCTTTTAAAAATACATATTATAAAAAGCTAGAGACCCAGGAAAGCTAATGGAATTCAGGCCAAGTCTGAAGGCCCAATATACATATACCTATCTTTTACTGACTCTTTTTCTCTGGAGAATTTGGACAGTATGCTTGGATTCGTAGAGAAGTTACTAAGACTGGAAGCAGAGTGTTGGGTGGATAGGATCCAGACAAGGTTCGGGCATTAGCGGGCATGGGAGCACCAGATTTTAAAAGTGGGACCTGTCAATGTGTAGAAGGAACTTAATCCTGGGTCCCTGAGACATGTGGTACTCTGATATCTAGATGCAGTTGTCACCTGCGAGACTGGTGCACAAATAACAGGGTTTCTAACCATTGGAATGTTTTGGGTACAAAATTTCAAACCCAAATACTAAAGCTCTTTTTGTTGTTTGTATTTTTTAAGTCCCTCCTCTTAGGGGTGGGATGAATGACTAGACAAAAAACTGAAACTGAAACTAAGAATTAGGGACGAAGCAGTCGTCCATTGATTTGATGTGTGCGGTGGAGAAATTGTGACCTGTGGAATAATCAGTAACACCAGTGGAAAATGAGGGCTCATTGGTAGAGAATTATAGAAAATTGTCTTAAAGCCAAACTTTGTCTGATGAAAGCTGCATGGGTACTTCTTCCTCACGTTAGAAGGAAATGGGGTCGGGTGGACAGATCAAAGAGGGACAATGCCAAGTGAGGGACAATGATGCTGGTAGCTGATAGTAGAGTAAAAAAACTCTGCCAAGTGAGGGACAATGACACTGGTAGCTGATAGTAGAGTAAAAAAACCAATTTGATGGCAGGCTAGGCCACACCTATGAAAAAGCACTGATAGTAACAACTATTCATGACACACTCCTAAGAATCACTAACTGTCTTAATTTGAGCTTTTCTTTTTTAATTTCTAATTTACATTGGAATCTGTATTTTAGATAGACTTAAATAGATTTAAGCCATCACAATAAAATCAATAAAATAGGATTGTGATGGTTTAAATCTATTCTTGCCTATGGAAGCTACAAGCAGTCTTAGTTTTTTTTTTTCCTGATTCTTGCTCAGACTTTGCCTTTGCTTCTTCAGATTTTACAGTCAATTAAGAAGTTTTTGCTGTTAATGCAACAAATAGAACATGTGAGTTTCTATTTGTGCACTTAAATAGGAAAGAATAAAAGAAACTGGGGTTTGTCAGATTTGGGCCTAGTTCTACATTTTTAAAAAAATTAAATATTTACTGTTACAGTTATTTAATACTTATATGTTTAAGAATAATAAGTTTGTTTTGTTATTCTCTTTAACTATTTCCCTTCCTACAGAAGGTTGAGATAAGTATAAATTAATCATTATCTGAAATTACATTATTGGTTTTATAATTTCATATTAATTTATACTAACTCAATTTATACTAGTTCAAAAAGAATAACTTCAGTGAACTTACATATTTTGGAGATAAATATTATCACATAGAATGTTTTTACTTAACTTACATTTCTAAATGGCATTAGCTTTTTAACGATTCTGATATATATTAGGGTGTGTGAGTGCGTATACTGTGTACATTATTTTTTTTTGACAATTGACTCATTGTTTGAGTCAAAACTTTACTGTTTGCTTTACTTAACTCCCTTAAGCTCATGATTTAGAAATTAAAGAAATCTCCACCTTGATAGGAATTTTTAATTGTTCAAACTGAGCTTTCTTCTTAAGCAATGGTCATTTTTTTTCTGTTGTTTGTTTTAACCTCTTTCTGTAAGTTCCCTGATTTTAAATTAATGAGTTGATTAAGTCAGGCAGTCAATAAATGCATGTTCACCCATCCATCAAACATTTATTTTACATTCTGTCATGCGTGGCCATCTGCTAGGCAGAGCGCAATCAGGGTGAATGAGTAATTGTCTCACATGCTAATTCTTGCCCCTGTGTGTTGCTCCTTGAGTGTGGTAAGCTTCCCCATCTTGACCTTCAATTGACCAGCAAATCCTGTCAATTCTGTCTTTTCTTGCCATTAAATCTGTCCCTTGCTGTTCTTACTAGTCCATCTCTGTTCCCATTACCTAGATCAGAGGCCTTTTAGTTTATTACTGGGATAGCTGCAATGGCTACTTAATGATTTGCTCTTCTTCCTCTGATTCATATGCTGTGCTGTGGCCATAGGATCTTCCTGAAATGCAAATCAGACTTTGTCATAAGCGACTCAGAAACTTCAGTATTTTCCATTCCTCTCCTGATGAAGTCTTGCTTGTTAGCATTCTTCAAGGCTTGTTGCTATCTGACTCATATAGCTCACTCATTCTTCAAGGTTTTTTGTGATCTGACTCACATATATCTCACCTGGTTCATCTCATGGCATTTTCATCACTGAAATTCTTTAGCTCCTTGAGCTTGTGTTCTCTTACCTGGGTCTTCTGAGGACCTTCCTTTCTGATTCTTCACCTCAACCTTCTTTATGTCCTGCCTCCCTTTTATTACCCTTTTCCTAACTAATTCCAATTCCTACTTAATATTTAGGTTTATCTCTTCCTATTTCCAGGAAGCTTTCTCTGGGTTAGACATCTCATCTCTGACCATGTTTACCAAAGACAGTAATTGCTTCCCTCCGCAAGCAATATGAGAGCAGGGAGCAATGTCTTTTCCATTTTATAGACCTAGAGGTTGGCTCAGTGCTTGTTTCACTGCAGGTGCTAAGTAAGCACTTGGAAGAACGAATGATTAAATGGGAGAACAACTCACCTAATACTTTAAGAAAATAGTGATGTATTTTAAAATGCAATGAGAATCTATGTTTCATCGTCCTTGCTAGAACTACAAAAAGAAAATAACCAGTGACCTTGTTGTTAGTCCTTAGTCATATTTGGAAAAAGACAAAAAATACAGCAAAGTCATTCTGTTTCCTGCGATGTACAAAATGCTGAGTGCAAGCCATTTGTGACAGAAACTTAGATTTAGCCTTCTGGGTTCTAATCTCTTTTTGTTTTGGTTTGTTTTCCTTTTTTCTCTTATTAATGACACACCAAAAGACCCCCCCTCCCCGCTCACCATCGTGTTTTGGTCACTGTCCAGATGAATCTTGAAAATAGCAAACTTTCCTAGGAAACTGGTGTAATGGAAAGCCCTTTAACCCAGAACTTGGAAGACTTGCAGCTGGATGGAAAAATAGAGGAAACTACATGTACCTCAAGTTCACGGGCACATACTGGCCAGGCCACTTCACCCATCTGGAAAATTAAAGGAATTGGATAGGATGGTCACAGGCACACCCAACACTTTACCATTCTCTAATCCATTTTAAATAGAATTAATTTATTCATTTTTCAATTTCTATAAAGTTTCAAGTCTACTACATAAAGTGAGATAGATTTCTATTAATATATGTCTCTGAGTTCAAGTTCTCGTAACTTGCCTACAAATCCTTGCATGGCAGAGATCCCAGCTTCAAAGTGAACAGGACCTACTGCTGGTACTCAGGCCTGACAAGGAATCATTTGGAAACTGTTAGGACAAGCCTAAGAAGAGTCTGATTTCCATACATTAACTGGCATGAGGACATTTCTTCTGGACCACAGGAAATCTGAGGACATTTTATGCATGGAAGCCTGGGAGGTAGAAGTAAATGCAGCATCTCTTTCCTCATCTTGTTTTAAATTGGAACTGCCAGAGAGAGCTGCCTTGGGTGGAAGCCGAAGGCACTTTAGAGCAGTGCACGTGGCGGCATTGGCACAATGAGTTCTGAGGGGGATGTGGCACCGTTTCTGATCCTTAAACTGCAGGCGTGGGATGCGCTGGGAACATATCTTTTGACAGCAATGATGCATCCCTTCAAGTGACCTCTCAGCCAAAGTTGGTGAAAGGACTGGCTATGACCACATAGCCCTAGAGACTCGGAAAAAATAATTACAGTGAAGGGAATTTTGTAGCAGAGCATTGTCCTATGAAATACAGACAGTACCAAGCTACCCAAGTTGGAATAATTACTAGCAACAAAAACTCATTTGCATCCTCGGGATGATGAGACCATTTCTGAGCCATACACTGTCATTGTGTCATTTTTATGGCAGAAATTCTCCCACCATCATTTAGATTTGTTCTGGGCAGAACAGGAGTCACTGGCCACAGGTGTCTGCTGAATACTTGAAATGTGGGTGGTCCAGACAGAAACATGCTGTAAGCGAACAGTCACCAGATTTCTGACCCTAAATGCAAAAAAGAATGTTAAAATGTTAATCATTTTTTATATTGATTACAGGTTGAAATGATAATATTTTGGATAGATTAGGTTAAATAAAACATATTGCTAAAATTAACTTCTGGTTTCTTTTAACTTTTTAAAATGTGACTACCAGGAAATTAAAACTATACATATGGCTTACATTATACTTCTATTGGACAGGGCTCACTGATGCGTAACATTTAAACACTAAATTATATGCCACTTATTTTACCCTTTAAATCACACATGAACAAGTTTTTGGCCTGATGTAATTACAAACTCCTAGAGGATAGGTTGTGT
Source organism: Arctocebus calabarensis (assembly GCA_963573935.1). Taxonomy (NCBI): domain Eukaryota; kingdom Metazoa; phylum Chordata; class Mammalia; order Primates; family Lorisidae; genus Arctocebus; species Arctocebus calabarensis. The sequence goes on along the minus strand of CAUYON010112224.1, from coordinate 14,391 downwards.
GTTTCTATCTTTCATTTTCCAGGTGCTTAATGCATTGCTGGCACTTGATTTCACTACACACTTGGTGATCTGAGTTAATTTTAAAAGATTATTTGTTTGTTTCTATAAAACTGTGAGCCACGTTGGATTGTGTCCTAGATGAGTGCATTATGATTACAAACAGAACTTTGTATTGGTATTAAGAAAGCGTTCAGTTTAGAAAATGTGCTAATGAATAACAGAATTATTCTAATTCCATCATGCACTCATTTTTCCTTCTCCTTGTTTTGTATTTCATAATGGGAAATTTCAGGAAAGCATCCAGGAAAATTATTTCATTAATGTTCTCATTTCCATACATTTTTGTTAATTTACAGTTGGGAGAAATATTAGCTGAATTTCTAAAATTCTAAATCATTATTATTATTTGAGACAGAGCCTCAAGCTGTCATCCTGGATAGAGTGCTGTGGCATCACAGCTCACAGCAACCTCCAATTCCTGTGCTCAAGCGAGTCTCCTGCCTCCGCCTCCCAAGTAGCTGGGACTACAGGCGCCTGGGACTACAGGCGCCTGCCACAACGCCCGGCCATTTTTGGTTTTGGGTTGCAACCGTCATTGTTGTTTGGTGGGATTTGAAGGTATATGTGGCTAGCGCCTTAGCCACTTGAGCCACAGGTACCGAGCCTCTAAATCATTATTTTTATTTTTAATTACTTAGTTTGAAACAATTTTTCCCACCAGTCTTGTAAAAACAAGAAACTCCTAAGTACTTGTCAGGCAGGTTTACTGGTTATGTGTGTGTGGGGGAGGTTGCCACATTTGCTTTCCCACTATCCATCTATCACTTATCTGTATTCATTTTTCATGAGCCATTTGAGAGAGAGTTGCAGACATTATATTTTACTCCAAAATACATCAGTATTTCCTAAGAATAAGGATATTCTCTAATAAAATCATAACACAGTGATCAAATTCATAAAATTTAACTAATTCAATGCAATTATGTATTATATAATACAGAATGAAATTTTGCCAATTGACTCCAATCTAGTTCAGGATCATAATCATGCATTCCCCTTAACTGCCATGTCTTTCTTAATTTCATTAAGCTTTTTCAGGTCTTTTGTCTTTTAAGACAATGATATTTTTAAGAGTCTGGGCTGCTTGGTCTTTTTTTTTTTTTAAGACAGACACTTACTCTTTTGCCCGGACTAGAGTGCTATAACACCGTAGCTCCTAGCAACCTCAAACTCTTAGGGGCCTGGCTAGTTTTTCTATTTTTAGTAGAGATGGGTCTCAACCTGGCTCAGGATGGTCTCAAACTCCTGAGCTCAGGCAATCCACCTGCCTCGGCCTCCCAGAGTGGTAGGATTACAGGCATGAGCCACTGTGCCCAGCCTGGGCCAATTGTTTTGTGCAATGTCTTTTGATGTGAGCCTCCCAGTGATGAGATGCAGATTATGAATCTTGTGGCAGAAGCACAAGGTAAATGCTGCTATGATCTCAAGCATCACATTAGGAACACATGAAGTCAGTTTGCCACTTTGGTGATGTCAACTTGATTAAGATAGTGTTCTCAGGTTTTTCTACTGTTAAACTACAAGTTTTGTTTTTGTAACGTGTAAGTCGTCAGTAGAGAAATGCTTTGACTATCTAAATATCCTGTTCAAACTTCAAACTTGGATTGAATATCCTTCTTCAAACTTGGATTGTCAGTCTCCAAACTTCCACATATATTTTTAGCCTGTATCAATGATTCTTATCTGAATTAATTATACTTATTCATATTCTTTAACTAAAACAACATACTGCAATGGATTAAATGTAGAAATAGATATGAATAACCAAATGAGTTATATTAAGCAGACATTAAAGAAATTTGCAGAACTATAAAACAATGCCATTCTTTATACTAGTTCATTTTTGTTTTGGGAAAATAGAGCTATTTATATGCAAATAGATTATCCATGTTAATATGTAACAAGTTTATATAAACTTTGTTATTTTAAAATGATTTCTTTCTTTCTTTTTTCCATTTTTTTTTTTTTTTTTTGGTGTGGGGTCTTGCCTAGGTTGGCCTCGAAATCCTGACCTCAAGCTATCCTCCCGCCTTGCCACTCCCCACCCTAGGATTACAGACGTGAGCCACCACACCCAGCCTATCGTGAAATGAATGTAATAAATATTTTAAAAAGTTTCTCAGCATTAATTTTTTTTTTTTGAGACAGAGCCTCAAGCTCTCACCCTGGATAGAGTGCTGTGGCATCACAGCTCACAGCAACCTCCAATTCCTGGGCTTAAGCGAGTCTCTTGCATTCGTCTTCCAAGTAGCTGGGACTACAGGTGCCTGCCACAATGCCTGGCCATTTTTTGGTTGCAGCCTTCATTGTTGTTTGGTGGGGCCGGGCTGGATTTGAACCTGCCAGCTCAGGTGTAAGTGGCTGGTGCCATAGCCCGTTGAGCCACAGGCACCGAGCCTCTCAGCATTAATTTTTAATATGGTAAATATCAATAGATATAACCCACATAAACAAAAGCCCTATGAGGTCCTCAATCAGTTTGAGAGTACAAGGGGGTCTTAATAAGAAAAAGTTTAAGAACTGCTGTCCAAGACCAAACTGAATGCTAATATTAGTGTTACAATCTTTAAATTTCTTGGGAAAGTGACAATGACAGTGAGAGAGAGTTAAAATAGATTCTCAGATTAAGTATATCCTTTGGACAAAAGTATGTTCAGCATAGGCCTAAGATTTTCCTCAGAACATACTTATCTTTTGGGAGGATACAATGTAATGTTGAGAGGTAAAATGCTGTCTGAAATTTGCTTTAAAATAATATAGTGGAGAGAACAATGGTGCTGGTGAGGGTATTGAAGAAATGAAACATGCTGTTAATTGTTGAAGCTACAAGATTGATTCATAGGGACTCATAAAATTTTCTCAGTTTTGAGTATGCTTGAACATTTTGAAGCTGAAATCTTTTTAAAGGTTTCATCTCTAGATAAACTGTTTAAATGGTGCAGATTTACAAGAGAATCAAGCTTCATTGCCTGAAATATCATAATTATTTAAAACTTGCATTAATTATAGCTTGTTGGCTTTACGTAATATCTTTCTTCTGAAGAGTTCAAACTGACTCACCTTAGCAGATTTTTAAAAACACGAATACTGATTATCTATTTCTCTGGCCTTTTTAAGTATCTTAGGGAAGTTTGCAATACAAAAACAAACCCATCAAATATATGTCAAAAAACTATCACACAATGACAAATAAAATTATTGCATTTTTTGGATTACCTATAATAACACAGGTTGCCTGAACACAAATTATGTCATTTAAGTGTAGGCCCTAAGATCAGATAGACTTGAGCTTGATTCCTGGCTCTGCTCCTTTATAACATATCAACAATAATAGAAATACCAACAAAGCCAATATTTATTGAGCTTGATATGTGACAGGTTTTCTGTTAAATTCTTACATAGTAGCTGGCATTATGTTGTAAAAACCCAGTTTTCATTTAAGTTTTTCAATAACGAGTTACTGTTACTCAGTAAATAAGCTGTCCAAATCACACTGGCTAAGTATTTCATCAGGAATTCAAAACTGGGGTACAAGGTCACTAACTTTTCTCTTGTCCACTACACTACATTGCCCTATCTTACCAGCCAACTGCCTTGGGGTAGTTATTTCTTCTATCTTCAGCTTTATTATCCTATTTTATAAAATAGGGATTAGAAATAGCTACCTTATAAGCCAAGGGTTACATCAGATAATATGTGTGGCATTTAAGAATATACTACTGGGTGGCGCCCGTAGCTCAGTGGGTAGGGCGCCGGCCACATACATCTAGGCTGGCGGGTTCAAACCCAGCCCGGGTGAGATAAACAACAATGACAACTGTAACAAAAAAATAGCTGGGTGTTGTGGTGGCCACCTATAGTCCCAGCTCCTTGGGAGGCTGAAGCAAGAGAATCACTTAAGCCCGAGAGTTTGAGGTTCCTGTGAGCTGTGATGCCACGGCACTCTACCCAGGGTGACATGGTGAAACTGTCTCCAAAAAAAAAAAAAAAGAATATACTACTATTATTTTCATTTTTCTTAAGTAGTATAGCCTTTATAGAATTATCACCTAAGAATGTATTAAATCATCTGGACAGCTAGATATAAAATACATAAGATTGGTTTTAGAGCTCTCCCTCCAGTATGGTAGCCACTGGCCACACATGCACTTGAAATATGGTTAGTCAGAACTGTGACGGGCTGCACAGAAGATTTCAGAGACTTAGTAACAAAAAAGTAAAATAGCTTCATATTTTTATATTAGTTATATATTTAACACTATGGGTACAAAGAATTAAAATATTATTAAACTTAATTCTATTTGTTGTTTAAAAAGTTTAAGGTGGCTATTGAAACCTGCAAAATTAAATTGTGGCTTTCATTGTGTTATTTATTTATTATTTCAGGTCACTGTGAGGTACAAACAACCAGTTCACAGTATTTGAAGTAGATAGAGTCCCTGGTGTAGTTGTGTCTTACATCTACAAGGTGTGCCACACACCCTTACATTGTGCCCTGTAAGTGGGAGCACACCAAGCCCCCCCTCTCTCCCCTACTTATTTCCCTCCCCCTCAGCTTGAATAGAATTAAGTTTTTCTCCTATATGGGTATGTGTTAGACCTTCTACTGGCTTCATAATAAAATTGGGTACATTAGATATTTGCTTTTCCATTCTTGTGATTCAACACTATCCAGGTTAATACAAAAGATGTAAAGTTTCCATCTTTTCTTAAAGCTGAATAGTACTCCATAGAATACAGTATACTATATCACAGCTTGTTAATCCGTTTTTGAGTTGATGGACACTTATGTTGTTTCCACATCTTGGCAATTGTAAATTGAACTGTGATAAACAATCTCTAGTGCAAATGTCTTTATGATAAAGTGATTTTTTTCTTCTGGGTACATGCCTCCTAGAGGGATTATGGAGTCAAATGGGAGGTCATCATTGTGTTTTTATGGTCACTGATGGAACTTGAGTTACTTCCAAAAGTGAAGGAAGTATGATTCCTTTATGAAGCTTCCCCCCCTCCCCCTTGTATCAAAGCCTGATGTACTGCTGCCTTTTCCTGCTTTAAATCATTTACAATGTGGTCATAACACAGAAGTAAGAAGAGATTGTTGACCTACACAATCTAAGTACCTGGGGTGGAGTAACCTTCAGGCCAGACGCCAGCATTCTTCGATCATCTTCGGAACTGCTAAGTGTATGGTGTAGTATTCTTCCCTAATGACATCATTTTTTCTTTCAAATTACACAGTTTCAGGAAAATAGGTATAAAAATAGTGAGGATCTTTGAGATAGAAAAATAAAATATATCATGTTTAATGAGCTGTGATCTTCATGTTGGTATGTTCGACACAAATACAAATATTAGGTATGGGGCGGCACCCGTGGCTCAGTGAGTAGGGCACCGGCCCCATATGCCAAAGGTGGCAGGTTCAAACATGGCCTCCCCCGAACTGCAAAACAGAAAAATAGCCAGGCGTTGTGGCAGGTGCCCGTAGTCCCAGCTACTCAGGAGGCTGAGGCAAGAGAATCGCCTAAGCCCAAGAGCTGGAGGTTGCTGTGAGCTGTGTGACGCCAGGGCACTCTACTGAGGACAATAAAGAGCGACTCTGTCTCTACAAAAAAAAAAAAAAAATGTTAGGTATGTATTAACGTAAAACAGGGTTATTCTGGCGATGCCTGTGGCTCAAAGGAGTAGGGCACCGGCCCCGTATGCCGGAAGTGGTGGGTTCAAACCCAGCCCTGGCCAAAAACTGCAAACCCCCCCACAAACAGGGTTATTCCTTGACTGTATTAATTTAGTTTTCTTTTCAAAGTGAATTCCAAAGAAAACAATTCCACAAGAGTAGACTGACCACACATCCTGGTTTGCCTGGCACAGTTCAGTTGTACCTGTTGGTCTAGCATAATGATTAACTAGCTCTCACTTTCACCCTCCAGGGTCCCAGTTTGGGGACACGGTAACCCTTCACGTGATCCTCATCGATGAAAGGATACATTGGTCAAATAAGTTTGAGAAATGAGTCATACTCCTTGCTCTCAGAATTTTACACCACCTACTGGCCTCTGAGAAGTCATATATAAAACACTTTTTAACTTAGTGTAACTCTGCATTTCTTAAATTTATTTCATCATGAAACTCCTTTTTTCCTCACGACATGCCTTAACATTCCACAGAAAAATATGTAAGAATAGTTTCCTCATGTAAAGAATTTTTTTTAAGGCCAGGGTCTTGACTAACAAGTTTCTACCATAGGAGGAGTTTTGTTTTTTAATCATCATGTACATACATATATAATCTTTATACATAATAACCTTTTTAGCTTTTTCTAGAGCAAAGCAGTGACACAAGCAGCCACTTAAAGTAATGTTTTTCTTCTCACGAGGCTGAGGCAAGAGAATCACCTAAGCCCAGGAGTTGGAGGTTGCTGTGAGCTGTGAAGCCACGGCACTCTACCCAGGGTGACAAAATGAGACTCTGTCCAAAAAAAAAAAAAGTAATGTTTTTATTTCATTCATGATTAGGAAATCTGAGTTTCACTTCTGATGTTCTGATTCAATGCAGTTAATTTCAATAAATATTCATCCCATGCCTCCTATACATCAAGTTCTGGGTGACTACAAATGCAAAGACGATTCAGACATGGTCCCTTATCCTCAACTTGCACATAAATGTGTGACTTGGTTGGCTCCTCTTCGCAGGGACATTTTTTCTTCCTATATTTTGTTGATTTTTTTTTTTTTTTGAGACAGAGTCTCAAGCTGTCACCCTGGATAGAGTGCAGTGGCATCACAGCTCACGGCAACCTCCAATTCCTGGGCTCAAGCGAGTCTCTTGCCTCTGCCTCCCAAGTAGCTGGGACTACAGGTGCCCATCACAACGCCCGGCCATTTTTTGGTTGCAGCTGTCATTGTTGTTTGGTGGGCTGGGCTGGATTTGAACCTGCCAGCTCAGGTGTACGTGGCTGGTGCTTTAGCCCGTTGAGCCACAGGCACCGAGCCTTGTTGATTGTTTTTCATGATTGCATTTTTATGTCTTGTCTCATTACCAGCATTCTATAAATGTCAGTGGAAACCCAGGATTGTATTAAATGATAGAACAAGGTGTAAATCCAATGTTATTAAAGGATACAAAAGGGACCGCTCACTGCGAGGATGCTTTGGAGCAAAACTTTGAATAAAATTAAAGGGCTTTATCTGAAGTTTGCCTTCTCTCTTGTGTTTACATGGATGAGCTGGAAAATATTCTTCTTAGTAAAGTATCTCAGGAATGGAAAAGAAAATATCCAGTTTACCCAGTACTACTGTGAAATCAATTTATAATCACTCACACTTGCATATGAAAAATGAAACACAACTATAACTTAGGATGATGGAGGGAAGGGGAGGGAGAGGGGAAAAGGGGGGGTGGGTTGAGAGAGGGAGGGTTAGTAGGGGGACCACACCTATGGAGCATAATGCAAGTACAAGTTGGATCTATCAGGGGTAAAACACAAATGTCTTAATGCTGTAATTGGGTAAATGAGGTGAAAACTATGTTGATTAGTAGCATGTAAACACTCCAATTTGTACAAATAATCAGCACATCGAAACATATAATGGCATAAATGTATGTATGATCTATGTACAAATGACTTAATAAAAATAAATAAATAAATAAAACCAAAAAACAATACATAGATAATAAAAATAAAATAAAATTAAATTAAAAGGTTGACAGACACAGGAAGGGTATAATGTATTTCTAGGCCCAGAAAGTTGTTTGTACAAAGAAGCAATGACAGGAATGTCTATGAGCTGCTGGGAATACATTGGGTTGATGGGGGACAAATATAAGTTTAAAAAGATAATTGGGAAGGGTGGCACCTGTGGCTCAGTGGGTAGGGTGCTAGCCCCATATACCAAGGGTGGTGGGTTCAAATCCAGCCCGGGTCAAACTCCAACAAAAAAATAGCCAGGTGTTGTGGTGGGTGCCTGTAGTCCCAGCTACTTGGGAGGCTGAGGCAGGAGAATTGCCTAAGCCCAGGAGTTGGAGGGTGCTGTGAGCTGTGAAGCCATAGCACTCTACTGAGGGTGATAAAATGAGACTCTGTCTCATTAAAAAAAAAAAAAGAAAAGAAAAAAGAAAATTGGGAACCAAATATAAAGGCTCTTTAAATATTAAAGGAGACTAAAGAAATGACCCATGAGTCATTTCATAACTGCTACACTTGATGTCATGAGTGAGTACCCTTCAGTATTGGACAGCCAAATAACTCTTTAAGATCCTGAAGAGAAACTTACATAGGTGGGTGAAAATTCTATCAAGGAAATATAAGTATGCTGAATCATCATCAAGTACATGAGCTTTGAGTCACTCCCTTTCAATAAAATAATTTTCATAAACTTTGCTTATCATCTAACTATTGTAGCAAGAACTTCCTCCAGAGAGTACCTGGCCGTTTTTTCTGTGTGTATCATGTAATAGCAACAGAGCACATTTGTAAAGGGGAGTTTAATTCTGCAGTTTAAATATCCTTTGCTTTAGTTTTCCATCTGTATAATAAATGATCTTCCTGGTGTTTTAAAAGTATGTTTGTTCTTGATTTTTAAAATAAGATGTCCAACAAATGAGTTCAAACTATGTCTAACATACGTATTAGTAAAAAAAAAAATTGCACAGACTTTTTGCATACTACATAACAGAAAAATCATAATTGGTTTTTAAAACTCTTTGAATGTTGGTAATCAAGAATTTTACATTTTTTTTTTTTTTTACCAGTTGAGAAGCTGCCTGATTCAACTAAAAAATGTGACATAAGCCCCACACTGACCTCACTTAATGACTAGCCAAAGGAAAACAGGAGTTTAGAGGTTTCACAGCTGCTGACAGAGAGTCCTTGGAAAGAATTATTTTGGAATATTCTTACTGTTGCTAAAGAAGGGAATTAGAGAGGTCAGAAATCGGAAGCCAGGAAGAAAACAATCTTGTCAGCATTTGAAACTGATTACTAGAGAATTACTTTGTGGTCAAAAGTCCACAATATTTCAGCAACTTTATTTAGTAAGTTTTATCCCAAAGGACTTTCCTTGCTGTGTTTTGCTACAAATAAATTTGCTTACCTTAACTCTATAAAGAGCTTTACACACCACATCTGCTTTGATTTGAATTTGCCAGATTTCACGAGAGCTACCAGCTCCACTGAAAACAAGGAGCCTTCCAGGATGTGGGAAAGACCTTGGCAGTCACAGGTTGGATTATGTGGTTGTTGCTTTTGCTACCGTACGTATCTTAGAGTAAGTCCGATACTGAACTGTGTGACCTCCGCCATGAACCACCAGAAGCCTTTTAATTGTATTGGGGCTTCTTCTATAGAGTGTAACAAAGGAAGAAGTGGTGTTTTTCTAATCTAAACAAGATGGATAATTTACTTTTATTCTTCCATTTGCTTTAATAGTTGTGCCCTGAAAAATTATTGAAAAGTTAAACACATTTATTTGTTTGCATAAACAAAATATCTTTTATTTGGATTAGCTGTCCACTGTGTCGTGTTGTTTATGTGGGGTAATGGGCAGCGCGTGAGTTGAGATTCAGAGAAGCTACTCTTCATTTTCTACTTGCTTACTATTTGATTAACCTTGTTTAAAGCAAGTTAACTTCCTCAATCTCAGTTTCATCACCTTCAAAATGGGGGGTGATGATACCTAAACTGCAGTGATTGTGTATGCCAAGTATTTCATGAAAACAATAATGTGTTATACTCTTTCCACCCCCACCCAAACACATCTTCACTTTGCTTCCTTCTCTTTTGCTTCTTGAACTTCCTTGAACTCAGAGCTGGATTAAGGCATGGGACATATGGGCAACTTCACTATGTGCCAACCTATAAAAGCGCTACCCAGGCCTGGGTTACATTGTAAATATGTTGCCAAATATTCAGGCTTTGATCTGCTAGACCTGGCAAAATGTAAATTTTCAATCCCATTCCTGCCAACGGGGCAAGACCCTGTGTGGAAATAAAAGTACAAGACAATCAGGCCAGGCACCATAGTTCAAGCCTGTGATCCTCGTTAGGGGGCTGAGGCCGGAGGATACCTTCAGCTCTGGAGTTTGAAGTTGCAGTAAGCTGGTGTGCCACTGCATTTTAACCCAGCCGACAGATTGAGACTGTGTCTCAAAACAAACAAACAAACAAACAAAAAAACAAAACCTAATCAAAACAAAATTCTCCTTGCTAGAGTCACCCTACCTTTTCTGAGCTTTCTTACACACAAGCAGTTATAAATAGCCCAAATCCCAAGGCTCAAAATGTAGGCCATACTACTTCCTAATGGAAATAAAATTTATCTTTTTATTTAAAAGCTTAGTCTCTGAATATGTTTCCAACTAAGTGGTCACATTTATTCAAAACATTGACTATGTTTTAACCACTAGAAATCAATCAGTAAATCAATTTGTTTCTGGGTAAAACTTTTTATTAATATCATTTTTCATACTCTCTACATAAGTGCTCAACAAGCAGTCTTGGGTCATAGAGGCCAAATCGTTTGCTTGCCAGCGATGTGCAGGTTTCTTCGTATTCTTTATGACTTTTCCATATATTTCACCTCCACACATGCTGCCCTTACTTTACTTTGTTCACTATTCATCTTTTCAGTCAACTAAAAAATCAGTTCCTCGATGATAACTTCTTTTCCCTCTTATTTTCCCATAGAGAATTATGATACTTCCTTTATTCCAAGAAATTAGCTTATTTTTTACAGATCAAAGGAAAAGAAATAGAATATTAAAAGTAAGCATTGATTTTAAGACATGTTAATGGAGGAACACAACGTGATCAAACAAGTTTTAGAATGTAGCACATAAGAGAAATTCTGGCACATAGTGTGTTCTCTATTTTGGTATTTATCACACTAGATTTCTATATTTATTTTAACTGTAAGAGATATGATTTTGTCCATGAGACTCCCATGAAACGAAAGCCATATTACTTTATTTTGAAAAATCAAAATGTATTTCGTTTTCAATTCCCTTATCAACATGCCTAACACTAGTTACTAGAAAGTCTTTCTTAGCATTGCTCAAGATTCCTGGGAGCAGGGCAGCTCCTGTGACTCAGTGAGTAGGGCGCCGGCCCCATATACCGAAGGTGGCGGGTTCAAGCCCGGCCTCGGCCGAACTGCAAAACAAAAAAATAGCCGGGTGCTGTGGTGGGCGCCTGTAGTCCCAGCTACTAGGGAGACTGAGGCAAAAGAATCGCTTAAGCCCAAGAGCTGGAGGTTGCTGTGAGCAGTGTGACGCCACAGCACTCTACCCAGGGCGATAAAGTGAGACTCTGTCTCTACAAAAAAAAAAAAAAAAAAAAAAGATTCCTGGGAGCATTACATGGCTTATCCTACATCATCATGGAGGAGAGGATTCTTGACTTGAGTTCATTCTATTTGCCCAGTTTTCAGGCCCTCCGCTCAAGCCCTTCTGGCCTACTTGCAGGGAGGCTGCTCTGCTGCTTCCTCCATGCCCAGCACAGCCCTAGGGCCCTTTTCTAAGACTAGCAAGGCCATAGCAATATCAAGTTGTCAGCCATCTACATGAATTTCTTGTGAGATATTCTGCTACCGATTAGGATTCTGAGCGGGAATAAGACCCAAGTCCATACCCACTTGAGGGAATCATTTCTAGTGCCCAGTCACTCCCCTCTTCATTTAAAACAATAACTTCTATCACTTCTCTTCTGAGATAAAGAAGTATAATCTTCCTCAATGTGCCTGAATCTCAAATAGTTTACCTTTGGTTCCATTTGTGTTTACTGAGTGGGGGAAGGGTACCTACAACATAAAGAGAGGGCAAACTTCACCTTTTCCGGTGCAAGACAGGAAAGGAGAAACAATTTATTTTACCACGATGAGTCAATAGCAGAAACAAACAAAAACGCATTAAACAATAATCAAGACTTACCAGTTGGTTAAGTGTATGCGTCCACCCCCTCTCAATACACACTGGCCTTCTTGAGAATAGGAACTTTGCACAAATGCATAAATGTATTCAAGATCTATGTGTATTTGGCTTACTAAAAGAAAAAAAAAAGAGAATAGGAGCTTTGCTTCTTCATGGATGGCTTCTGAGCACTCAACATGATATATGTCATCAGCCAGTAAATATGGCTCGAAGAGCTGAGTGCACAGTGGGTGACTATTCTTGTCTTCTAGGGTAATTCTGGTCTCAAAGACTTTTAGATGCACTAAAATAGGAAACTCAGGAACAATCTCTGTTCTCTAACCATAACCTTTTGATTAATTTTCTCCCAGATGCATAAGGAATATTGGTTGTTAAACATGCTGAATTAGAATTATAAAATTCCTGTTCCAAGCTGGGGTCTGAAATAGATCTCAACTCTGCTTTTCGCCCCTGAGAAGTCATTCTATGTCTTTGTGCTGCTCTGCCTAGTCACATATTGTGAAGTTACTAAAGTGTTCTGAATTTAGATGAAAAGTACACACTGTTCATTCAGGGCACATCAATATTTTTGAAAGTAAAATATTTGATGGGTACACACATACTTGTACTTTGCTTTTGTTATATATTTAGCAGTTAGTTCGAATCGCTGACAAATGTCAAGAACATTTCAAGTCAGAACAAGGAAGAAACTTGGTAACTGTGCAGTCACCAGTGAACACTTTAAAACCTGGGCTATTTTACTACCTCTGTTCATGCAATTCCTTCATTGAGAATGCAATTTTTTTTTTTTTTTTTTGGCTGGGGCTGGGTTTGAAACTGCCACCTCCGGCATATGGAGCCAACGCCCTATTCCTTTGAGCCACAGGCACCACCCCCCTTTTGAAAATGCAATTTTAGGCCAATTTTCAAGCTTAGTCTTTAGAAAGCTAAAACCTCAAGCTACTGCTTTTTATCCTTTTACTACCTAATAAGTGTTCCCAACCAGACCATCACCATACATAAAAGATGACAGTCAATCTGATACAAATTACTCACAGGACTTACAGCACAAATTAAAGAGAAGAGCTTAAACTCCAGAGACTGAATGGCCTGTGAAAATTTATTTATCTCGCATATATTAATCAAGACATCTTCAACAAGAAGCTACAGTGGAATCTGATAAAAAACTATGATTTATCAGTAAATGCTACGCTCATGAAGATTATTTCCAGACGTGGAAACAACACACACACACACACACAAATAACCATAATTCAGTATGTGGAGTGATGGATAGTAAAAAAAGAATAGGGTTCAGAAATGGTAGTGACCACTTTCAGTTAGAATAAGTGAGCATTTAAGCTTAGAAGGCTCATTGAATTGTGTCTTAGACATTGGGGTATAGTCCATTTGGATAAAGGGTGAGTGGGTAGAAAGTTATAGTCCAATGCAAAGAGCAATGACACACACACAGACCCCAACAGGCCAAGCAGCTGCTCCAAACAAGAGTGAGTAGTCTTGTTTTATCACATTTCTTACTTTGGCATATGATATCCACATGTTATTGAAATAATGAAAGTTATTATTGTGAAACATATGCTCTATTATTGGTTGTTTCATAAATATTTTAAAAATGGACTAACAGAAAATATATGGAAAGTAAAATAATACTTTCCAAAGTCCTTTTAATTGCTTTCCACATTTTTCTTGTCAAAGTAAGCTGTTAGTTCAGCTATCATGTTAGTGTTTTCCAGAGAAGTGGAACCGATACACCATAGGATTTATGTATGTATGTATAAATATATATATGTAATGTGTATTGTATTTGTGTAATATTTATGTGTGTGTTTATATATATACATCCTATTAGTTGGAGAGAAAAAGACGGAGAGCAAGTGAGACAGAGAGAGAGATTTTAATGATTTGGGATCACATGATTATGGGGGCTGGCAAGCCTGAAATGTGGAGGGCTGGTGAGTAGGCTGAAAATTCTGGCAGGAGTTTATTTCACTGTCTTGAGTCTGACACATTCTGGGGGCAGAATTTCTTCTTCAAGGGAGAACTTCCATCTTTTCTCTTAAGGCCTTCAGGTGCCTGGATAAAGCTGACCCACAGTCCCCTATTCTAGTCGACACATAAAATCGACCATCACAGCAGTCATGATTCATGAGGACATGACGCTAATGAAACAGGGGCAACAGGGGAGTCTTTCATGTGTTTACATAGCTCATTAAAAACATTTTTGCACATAATGTTAAAAATCCTGGGAGGAAAGAAGGGAACATCTTTTTTTTTTTTTTTTAGTAATTTTATTGAATCATAATTATGTACATTGGTGCAATCACAGGGCACGATTCATATACATTCAGAAATATTTTGATCATACTGTTACAGATATCCTTCATGGCATTTCCTTGATCACTATAT
>CAUYON010112223.1:0-28768 GCA_963573935.1 Arctocebus calabarensis | reverse complement strand
GCTGGGACTACAGGCGCCCGCCACAGCGCCCGGCTATTTTTTTGTTTTGCAGTTCGGCCGAGGCCGGGCTTGAACCCGCCACCTTCGGTATATGGGGCCGGCGCCCTACTCGCTGAGCCACAGGAGCCGCCCAGCCCAGCTATTTTTTGATGCAGTTCAGCCGGGGCCAGGTTTGAACCCACCATCCTCTGTATATGGGGCCGGCACCCTACTCACTGAGCCACAGGAGCCACCCGCTTTCTTTCTTTTTTTTGAGACAGAGTCTCACTTTCTCACTCTTGGTAGAGTGCTGTGGCATCATAGCTCACAGCAACCTCAAACTTGTGCTCCGGTAATTCTCTTGCCTCAGTCTCCCAAGTAGCTGGGACTACAGGCACCTCACAACACCTGGCTGTTGTTTTCTTGTAGTTGTGGTTGTTTGGCAGGCCCAGGCTGGGTTTGAACCCACCAGCCATGGTGTATGTGGCTGAGACCCTAACCATTGAGCTGCAGGTGCCGAGCCAAACGAGTTACTTTCAAGCCCTTGAATGTCTCTTCCCTGGCATCTTCTCTCCTGTCTGTCTGCATCTTACCACCCAAGGTAACAGAAGCAAATTCAGGTATTAACAGAAGCAAATTCAGTCATATGCCCTGGTGTCCCAGGTAACATTTGTGCAGCTACTTTTTTTTTTTTTTTTTTGAGACAGAGCCTCAAGCTGTCACCCTGGGTAGAGTGCCGTAGCGTCACAGTTCACAGCAACATCTAACTCCTGAGCTTAAGCGATTCTCTTGCCTCAGCCTCCCAAGTAGCTACAGGCGCCCTCCACATGCCCAGTTTTTGGTTGTAGTTGTCATTGTTGTTTGGCAGGCTCGGGCTGGACTTGAACCCCCCAGCTCTGGTATATGTGGCTGGCGCCTTAGCCACTTGAGGTACAGGCGCTGAGCTTGTGCAGCCACTTTTAAATCCCACCTCTCTGGAGCCCAGGTCCCTGTTTGTCTCTTAGAATTGAAAGAGGGTTAAATCCCCAACCCTGCTTACCCCAAGCAGGGCCTTCTCACATTGTCTTGTCAACACCTGAGACACCCTGCTAGGGGTCTGGCCTTGGAGGGGTGTGGCAAGGGAGGAGGAAGGGCTGCTGGTATTTGCTGAATGCAAAGGTGAATGACTCCTCCCAGAGACCAAGGATCAACTAGGAGCAGGCATTGCTACAGACCCGGGACCTTCCTAAGCACATTCTTAGTGCCAGAATCCATGTTGATCCCAGGCAGCCCGGTGGCTTCCCAAACATGCCTGTGGCGTCCCTCCCATTTGCACAGCCTCAGGAACTCCCTGGAGAGCTACTCTCACCCTAGGGCTGCCTAGGTCTTGACCTTGAAAAGCCTCCAAATAGACTTGGCAACACTGAGAAGTAAAGACTGAATCATAGCCAAGGGCCAGGGGAGGCTCCTGGCCCCAACTAAGGGTCACAGGGGCTTTGTAAGGGTGATTTCCAAGCTGAATCTGGAAGGGCAAATAGGGGGTCAGAGGCAAGATGGCCAACTGGAGCCAGCTTTTCACGGAGGCTCCTGTCCAGAAGGAGAGTTAATGGAAGGGCCAATGGTGGTTAATAAAGGAGGAAAGGAGGAGAGAGGAGAGGGAGCTCCTCAGGGAGACCAAGTATGTTACCAAACCCACAAAGGTTTGGTCTAGGTCTGGTTGCTCACCAGATAGAAAGCCAATTACTGAGATGAGAAAGATTGCCCAGGAAAAAAGATAATTTATATGGAAGATGTCAGCCAGGGGATAGAAGAACTGCCTCAAATCTGTCTCCTCAGCTAAGGTAAGAGTTTTTATAATGGGTTCGAGAAGACGAACCCATTATAAATCACTTAAGCACAGGAGTTGGAGGTTGCTGTGAGCTGTGATGCCACAGCACTCCACTGAGGGCGACATAGTGAGACTCTGTCTCAAAAAAAAAAAGAAAGTACTCATGAGTCTTAAGTTGAAGATTAAATGTGTCCAACATCATTACTTGAGTGCTTTTATATATTGCTTTATACCAACATTTTTTTTGATCAACACCACAGTTTATTTATTTATTATTTATTTTTTTGAGACAGAGCCTCAAGACTGTCACCCTTGATAGAGTGCTGTGACATCACAGCTTACAGCAACATTCACTTCCTGGGCTCAAGTGAGTCTCCTGCCTCTGCCTCCCAAGTAGCTGGGACTACAGGTGCCCGCCACAAGGTTTTTTGGTAGCAGCCATCATTGTTGTTTGGTGGGCCCAGGCTGGATTTGAACACGCCAGCTCAGGTGTACGTGGCTGACGCCTTAGCCTGTTGAGCCACAGGCACCGAGTCAACACCACAATTTATTTGTAAACATGTCATATGTGTCAATAATCAGGGTGACAACACTTTATACACCTCATTGTATAATATTAAGATCCTAACAGAAAACAATCCAATGTATTCAGTTATAGTTTGGGTACTTTAAAATCTTTAAATACAAATTATACTTTTTTTTTTGAGACAGAGCCTCAAGCTGTCACCCTGAGTAGAGCACTGTGGCATCACAGCTCACAGCAACCTCCAATTCCTGGGTTCAAGTGAGTCTCCTGCCTCCACCTCCCAAGTAGCTGGGACTACAGGCATCCGTCACAACGCCCGGCCATTTTTGGTTGCAGCCGTTTTTGTTTGGCGGGCCGGGCTGGATTCGAACCCACCAGCTCAGGCGTACATGGCTGGCGCCTTAGCCTGCTGAGCCACAGGCGCCGAGCCACAAATTATACTTTTAAAAGATGGCTCGTCGAGTAGGGCGCCGGCCCCATATAACGAAGGTGGCGGATTCAAACATGGCCTCCCCAAACTGCAAAAACAGAAAACTAGCTGGGCGTTGTGGCGGGAGGCTGAGGCAAGAGAATCGCCTAAGCCCAGGAGTTGGAGGTTGCTGTGAGCTGTGTGACGCCACGGCACTCTACCAAGGGAGACAAAGTGAGATACTGTCTCTACAAAAAAAAGAAAGATAAACATGAATCACAGAGAAAACTGAAAAAAGTAAGTAAAAGAAACCAGTACTTTCCCCAAAAGACAAATACAAAATCATCTTTACATGTTTAAAAAAGAAAGAAAGAAATCAAGGAAATCAGAAAAATGTTATTTCTTAAAATGATATAAAATTGCATTTTTTTTTTTTTTGAGACAGAGCCTCAAGCTGTCACCCTGGATAGAGTGCCATGGCATCACAGCTCATAGCAACCTCCAATTCCTGGGCTCAAGCGAGTCTCTTGCCTCCCAAGTAGCTAGGATCACAGGCGCCTGCCACAACGCCCGGCCATTTTTTGGTTGCAGCCGTCATTGTTTGGCGGGCCCAGGCTGGACTCCAACCCACCAGCTCAGGTGTACGTGGCTGGCGCCTTAGCCCGCTGAGCCACAGGCGCCGAGCCTCGGCCATTTTTTAGTTGCAGCTGTCATTGTTGTTTGGCGGGCCCTGGGGCTGGTTTCGAACCTGCCAGCTCAGGTGTACGTGGCTGGCGCCTTAGCCTGTTGAGCCACAGGCGCCGAGCCTAGATGAATATAATTTTATAATGCTAACTCAGGATAACATTTTATTTTAAAATAATTTAACAGAGCTCATTCCAAATCAAGAAATGGCAATAGATCAATTGAGCTTTGTTATGGTTGGATTTCTAAATTTAGCAGACTAATGTTATTTTAAATACAAAGTATTTAAATCTAAATAATGAGGGGGAAAACCTAAAAGTCTTATCTATGGTCTAAAACTTAAAAGTGAACATGGGCATGGGCATTTTAACTGAAATACAAAAGCATCAGTAGGGCACTGTAATTGAAATATGAAAGCATTGCACTTTTTTTGAATATATTCAACAATGCTTTAATAACAGCTTAAAAATGATTATCTAGATTATCAGAGACCTTTAAGAATGCTAGCAATATTAAACAGTGTTCATCCTATAATTCTAGCATTCTGGAATGTTTCTGCAGTTTCATAGTAAATACCAGCAATGCAGCACACTCCACCTAGATTGTTAATATCTAGGTCACATGAACTACTTTGAATACTGTGAATAGTAAAAAAAAGAAAAAAGCAGGAAGATTTCTATATAGCCATTCCAAAATCATAACAATATTCAAATTGTGAAAAAAACAGCATATCATGATTTTTAAAAATACTAATTTTTACATATAATAGAAGATACCCTAAAAATGAACTTCTCATTTATTATGCAAATTGAAAAACACATTTCAGGAGTGTTATTTATTTACTAAAAGGTTTTTGTTTTTATTGCTCTCTCATGTGTATTTGCATACTGAATGGTAGGGAGCAGATAAGAACATATACTAAAAACAAATGTATTGCTAATTAAAAAATATGCAATTTAGGGGAAAATTCTATAACAGCAATCAGAAACTATAGCTTTCATTTAAAATAAAGACAAATAAATATGTTAATTTTTGAAATTACAATCTTTTTATTGATGTGAAAGAGACATAAAGGGTTTACAATGTATTTTAATTATGAAAAATGCATGCTGCTTTTACAATTTCTTTTTGCCACAATTATATAGTTCTAGATATATGGAGACTGGGAGACCGGAATGGTCTTTAGTCTAATTTTGTTGTTTTCCTTGAAATCTACTGACTTTTTTAGGTTATGGTTTTAAAATTTCTCCTTGTTAGTGCTTCTCAATCTTCCTAATGCTGCAGCCCTTTAATACGGTTCCTGTGGATTGTAACCCACAGGTTGAGAACCCCTGCTCTAAAGCTTTATGTGAAGGATAGGAAATAAATGTGTTTTTCAGCAGAATAAGAGTCTGTAATAATCTATAATAAAACTGCTATCACGTATAGTGATTATATATATATATAGCTCTTTTTAAGGGAGGTAGAAAGTAAAACAACTTGTCTAAGTGCATTTTTCTTAATCTATTTGAAATGAAATAAATAAAAGACAATCACACACACGTCAGTTTAACAATTATGATAGGTAATACTGAAAAGTCACATTTAAATGACTAGGATTTATAGAGACAGTACTTTGGTAAAGAGATTATCCACATTATCAAAAGA
This sequence comes from Arctocebus calabarensis, assembly GCA_963573935.1. Classification (NCBI taxonomy): domain Eukaryota; kingdom Metazoa; phylum Chordata; class Mammalia; order Primates; family Lorisidae; genus Arctocebus; species Arctocebus calabarensis. Next base: position 23,716 of record CAUYON010112223.1, on the reverse strand, counting down.
TCTATACAACTAGATATAATCAATGTATGTTTTCTTTAATGGTGCTAAAGCTTTCAAATATCTTTTAATCAAGTATACAAAGGAGATGGTTAAGACTGCAAAGTCATTCTTAAGGGTTGAGAAAGCAGGAAGATTACTTTCTTCATGTAACATTCCATTAGTTGGCAATGGTTTTCTTTTAAAGCACTAAAATTTCCATATAAATACAGGTTAGGGTAAATTGCTTAGAGAATTGGCAATATTCAGAAGTGCTTTAAAAATGGGTATATTGTACAAAGAAAGAAAAGTAAAAATAAACATTATATGTTTTATCTCATTTTACTCATCACTGCTGCCCTAAGAGATAGTATTTTGATCCCCCTTGCCATTAACTAACTGTAAATAAAAGACTATAAATTTCTAGAAACCCAAGGTTGGTTAAAGACTAATTTATTGCTATTCAATGCAAAGTAACTTTTATATTCAAGGATAAGACAAGGGCTGGAATCAAGTAATAGCTGGAAATCACTGGTAGAGTAGGTAGGGATTACATTATTTCTGAAGAAAGTCTCTTTCGTTTTGGCCCGAGAAATAATTACATTTTGATTTAATATGAGAAATTATGGTATTTAACTTGTTCCTAGGTGACTGCATTCCTTTAAGTATTAATCCACTTGCTTTTATCTAAGAATATACTAATCATGTCATTATTTTAATAAACAGCTTTTTATGAGGTGTTCTAAGCATCGTATAATTATATGCATGGAAACCTAGCCTGTTAGTTTATGCTGCTATAATTAAAACTCTATTTAGAGTGATCTTTGCAAAGTATTATTTGATCTGGTCATTTTTCTGCTTACAAACTTTCAATGATTTTAATTAAAGATGGCAGGTAGACCACATGTTTTTACTTTTTAAAAGACCATTAGAATGATAGTACAGAAATAAAAACTAAATTATAACAGAATAGACAGAGGATAGATCAACAGAGGAGACATTTCAATATATTAATGTAAGCAGGAAAGTAGAGAAGAACTACAAATGGGCACAGGAAGTCTAAGTGTAGGGTAGATAGGACCTCTCTGTAGAACCACAGAGAGGTTCAGGGACTCAGAGATGCTTGGGAACAGGGCAGCAGTGAGAGGTAGGGTCAAAAAGGGGAAGCTTATGTGTATGTTTTTGTAAGCAACAACATCTCCACCCATTAGAACAAGGCATTTATTTCTCAAGCCAAAGTTAAAGGGTTCCTCTGGGAAAAAAATCAATCCTTAAGCAAACAATAGCTTTGGTGTCTGCTGTGGGAACCCCTTCCCTGCCCGAATATAAATAGCTGGGACATGGATTGAAGGTACATGCCTGCAAGAGGTGGGCTTCTCAACATTCCGGAGAGAACCTTGAGAAACCTCTGTTGTAGCTTTTTATTGAAGCATTATCAATAGGTGAGGGGGCTCCCTGTACTAGAATCACTTGCTTAATGATGGCTGTGGTCGACTCCCACCCTGTTGGTAAGGAGGGGTGATCTTATCTCATTAACTATGCAGCTGCTTGAGGGCTTGTCTTCAGGCAGCAAAACATCTCCAAGCTAGCTAGGAGATTGTGTTTCTCCCAGCACCTCCCTCAGGAACTGGTGGTCACTTCTATAAGCCTAGTGCTCGGACTCCTACAGTGTCTAGCCTGGAGGGTACTCTCTATGTCTGTTATGGCTAGTTCCCTGGGCCAAGCACCCTAAAGCTGAATGGGAAAGGCTGATTTTGTATATAAACTTTTCATTCAGTTGTTTATGGCCTCACTGATAAATAAGAACCAAGGATTGGTTGATATCCAATCACCAAGGATTGCCTGATAGTTCAAAAAAGCCAGCAGAAAAAGAAGATGAACTGGGAGAAATGTTTTATTTAGGGGAAAAAAGTGAACTTTAAAAAGTGTACCCATAATAATTAAAAAAAAGAACTCTAGCTAGTATCTTTAGGAACAGTGAGAAAATATATGTGTAAAATAATGATGATGGGCCCTGGTGCATGACTCATGCCTGTAATCCTAGCATTCTGGAAGGCCCAGGCAGGAAGACTGGAGCAGTCAGGAGTTTGAGAGCAGCCTAAACAACAGAGAGACCATCTCTACTAAAAAATTATTCAAGTGTGGTAGTGCATGCCTGTACTTGGGAAGCTGAGGAGGGAGGATTGGGTGAATCTAGGAGTTTGAGGTTGCAGTGAGCTACAATGGTGCCATTGCACTTTAGTTGGGGCAACAGAGTAAGACTTTGTCTCAAAAAACATGATGATCATTGTAATAGTAATGATAATGGCAAATACATATAAGGCCTACTACATTCCAGTTATGTCTTACATTTATTAACTTATTTAATTCTCAGAATTCAGAGATAGGCATACTATTATTATCTCTACTTCAGAGGACAACAGAAACAGAATTTTAAACTGCTCAGAGTCAAAAAGATGTAGGCAATAGGGATTCAAACTCAGTCTGGCTCCAGAAACTATACTCTTAAACTCTAACCTCTCCTGCTTAAAATAAACAAACATATGACAAACAGAAGGATATTAAATATTTTTGTAAAATAAGAACATAATTTTATTTCAACTTTCCTATGAATCTTTTTTCTTTTGTTTTGAGAGTTGAGAGCATTGGCAAGAAATAGATTTAAAAAGGAACAGAAAGTATCATTGAAAAGATGAAACTTTAGATGGTCAGTCCATGTAGTCCATCATAGAGTAATAGAAGTTACAAAAAGACCAAGAAAAAAGGAGAGAGAGAAGGGGAAAAGTCACTAAGAAAATAATGCAGGATACTTTTCTAGGAATGAAGGACACAACTCCTCTGAACAAAACATGAAAGGAAAAAAAGCCTACACCTATACACATATTAGGAATTGCAAAACATCAAGAAAAACAAACAAGAATAGACCCTCAAAGCCATTAAGAAAAAAGCAGATGACCCATGAAGGACTAACTGCGGCTGTTATCAGTGAATTTTTGAAGAGAGCAGAGATCACCTTCCATGTTCAGAGGTTAGATGATTTGTAACCTAGAATCCCAGACAAATGAGAAGTAAGATGGTAAATAGACAGACTACAGTAAAAGCATAGTCTTTAAAGGTGGTGCCTTTTCTACAACTTTTAACACACTGATTGTTAAGACTGTCTGTCATTAAAAAAGAAGTTAGTAAAAGTGGTATGTCCATTTTTAGACAGTCTCTCATGCAGAGCGGATTGTCAGAAATAGCACCTTCTAAATGTGTCCTAAAATTTCAATTAGAAATGGTAAGAAAACTGAAAAATTGCTTAGGTAAGGAAATATAACTAAAAAAGACTAGTTGGTACTGTAATTAATCACTAATTAAAATAATACTTAGCTCTTGCCAGCAAAAACTGTTTTATCTACTTAGTAATGATGGGAAAAATAAAGAAAACTGAACAAATTAATTAGAATAGATAATAATCCTACCATCTTGAAACTTAAAAGTTCAGTGAGGGACAGTGACAACAATTTAAATAATTAAGTAATATAAAAACATGTAACTTATTGACAAGAGCCACGAAGAAAAATATATCAAGGAAAGTTGAGCAAGAATTGTAAGGGAGGTCGCTATTTAAAATATGATAGTCAGGGAAGGCCCTATTGAACAGCTAACATTTGGGCCTAGAACTTAAGAAAAGAGGGACAAAGGGTGAGATCACATGTGTGGTACATATTCGAAGGGTCAGGAGAAAACTTCTAAATACGGATCAAAAATGTTTTCATATAGTAAACGAGAAAATATCATGAAGTGTATGTCAATCAAGTTGATAAAAATATCTCAGATTGCATGTGAAGCCCCCACACTGTACCCCATGGTTGAACTAATGTACACAGCTATGATTCAATTAAAAAAAAAAAAAGAAAGAAAAGAGGGATCATATGATGGGTTCATTCTGGGTGAATTTATGTTCCAGGTAGAGAGAATTGCAAATGTAAAAGCCCTTTTCACATTTAAATACCTAATTATGATCATAAAAATAGATGTAAATGGTATAATTTTAGAAATACAAAAGTGAAAAAACTGATAATAAACCATGAATGTGGGCATACTAATATCCTCATCGGACAGAGAGGGTAATCACAAAGCAGCATGGATAGTTAATGGAACAAATAGCAAAATAATATTAGTTTATTATACACATTTACAACAGAGAAACTGAAAACAGAGAAAATTAAATGGAGATTGACAGGGACAGGTGAAGTTTGAGTAGGGTGAGTGAGTGTACAACACTTTATTTATGTGTATGTGTGTGTGTGTGTGTGTGAATACATGATGTCTAAAAGTGATAAATAAAAAATTTGAAGTAGAAGCAAATTACTTTGACCAAGATAAATGGAGAAAATACCAAAAGAAAAGTGGGAGAGAAGTAAAGCGTAAGTGGGAAAAGATGGGTCAAAGAACCATTGATTTTAACAAGGTGCATATATTAACTTGATTTAAACACACACATATTATCACCCACACCCTTTATCACTTTTAGAATAAAAGTCAGAATTCTAAGCATGGCCTATAGGGCTCAGCTTCTCCTAGGTTACCTTCCCCTGTACTCTGCCCTCTAACTACGTTGGCCTGCTTTTAATTCCCTGAACAAGCAAGTCCTTGGAAACTTCTCTATTTTTATGCTATTCCCTCTACCTGACATGTTCTTGACCCAATGTTCCTCATCCCCAGTGCCAATAGATCCATTAAAAACACAATAGGCATGGTGTCTAGGGTTCACAATATTTTAAGAGGCCCATGAAAAGTTTTAATTTCTTTTAAAATAAGAAGGAAAAAGGAACTTTAAGGTCAAAGGAAAAATTTTTAGTATGCAATATTAATGTGTTCAACTTTATATAATATTAATATGTTTTGCTATTTAATAGTTGCAAAATATGATTTTTAATTTTTTACATTTTTTTTTTTTTTGAGACAGAGTCTCACTTTCACTTTATTATCCTTGGTAGAACACTGTGGTGTCACAGCTCACAGCAACTTCCAATTCCTAGGCTTAAGTGATTCTCTTGCCTCTGCCTCCCAAATAGCTGGGACTACAGGCGCCCGCCACAACGGGCGCCTGCTATTTTTTGTTGCAGTTTGGCTAGGGCTGGTTGGAACCCACCACCCTTGGTATATGGGGCTGGTGTTCTACCCACTGAGCCACAGGTGCTACCCATTAAGTTTTTACATGTTGAAAGGGGCTGACAAAGGCAGAGGTATCCAAGGCCCATAATAATCATACTGTAGGCCTTGCTTATACTACTCTCCGCTGCCACTCTACCTAACGAAATCCTGTGTACCCCTCAGGTTTCCCATTTTCCCCTCTTCACAGAGACTTTGCCTGATTCTTCCAGACTATGTAGATCCCCTGTTATGTTATATGGTTTCCCATCACTCTGTACTATGCAAGTGAGATTCTGAAGGACTGAGAATTTTCCACTGTGACTTTCCCATATCCTTATCTCCAGTGCTTATTCCTCCCTATCCTTCTTGCACACGACTTTAGTGCCTATTAAGAGGCATTATTTTATTAAGAGGGGAGGAGTCCCTTCCCTTAATAAAATCCAGATTACCTAAACAGTGGCCACAAATATGCAAGAATAACCATTCCTTCTTGCAAGAAGGCCAATTTGCTGGCCAATTCTTTCCAAAACTAGCTGAACTTTGGCTGAACTCTCCTGTTAAAGTCCTATACATTATTCCACCCTCTTCTAAATCAGAATACAGCTTTCAAGGCTTCTAATGCCCAGCATTTTCAAAGAAATGAAATGATTTTCTTCCATAGTGGGCATTCAACAAAGTACATAGAATAAATGGATGCTATGTTAATTACAGGCTTAGTGTTTCAGAATAATTAAGAAATTTTTGAGTAGTCTTGTGAATCTAAACATACTGATAGCTAACATGACAGTGAAAAATAATCCTAATAAGAATTTAAATCTAAGTAGATTCAGCCTTGGGCGGCGCCTGTGGCTCAAAGGAGTAGGGCACCGGCCCCATATGCGAGAGGTGGTGGATTTGGGTCCAGCCCTGGCCCCAAACTGCAAAATAATAATAACAATAATAATAATAATAATAAATAAATAGATTCAGCCATCTTCATTTGCACTAGCAGAAAGGGATACTGGTACAGACATTCCAACATCAAGAGCAATATCCACCTGGCTCTGTAATGGGTTTTTGTTTATGCATTTGAACTTTTCGCATTTGAAGTTTTGGGAACACTTTGTAAGTTACCAGAAAGTTGCACAGTTTTTTGTCTTGCTCCCAGTTCAGAACTAGCTTCCTTTCAATTTACATAGCACTCCCCCAGCCCCAGAATAATGTTTGACACAAAGCAGGCCCTCAGTAATTATTTGCTGAATGAATTGAACTTACATCACCTCAAACTAATGAAGCTCAACCAAGAACATGAAGAAAGAAGGGTAGTTTATAAACCATCAATGCTTTGTACCATTTCTGTGATTCAATTTTAAGTCATTACATTTGATTTATTCTAAAAAATTAAATAAAAAATAAAAATAATGAGATTTTATGGTTTGGGGTTTTTTTTTTGCAGTTTTTGGCTGGGGCCGGGTCTGAACCCACCACCTCTGGCATATGGGGCCAGCACCCCACTCCTTTGAGCCATAGGCACCACCCAAGAATTTATGTTTTGAAAAGGAAAATAGCAGAAGAGATTTCAAAGGGTTAAGAAAAATTGTCTTAGGAGATAAAAAGCACTACCCTACATTCTAAGTTTTTATAAGTAGGGCATTTTTGGGTTTAATTTTCAGAAACTGGATTTACCAATTAGCATTTAATCTATTTAGTCTCTTATTGACTTAGTTCCTCATCTGTGAAATGGGAATCATAATGAAGTTAAGAGTTAGAATATGAACTAGAATAGTACTGACATATATTGGTAGTAGACACTACTTAAATCCTTGTTATTCTTCTTCATATTATCAGATGATTACTACTACTACTATTTTTATTACTTTTATCATCATGGTTATTCCATAAATTAGGTTGGTTAAATAAGTGTTTTGGTTTGTTAATTTTCTCCTTTTCTTTACTTATCATGTAAATAGATTTTTAGAAAAGGAGGGGATCATTCACACAACTTAAGTCACAAAGTTTTCATGTAAGTCTTAGAGAAGAAAATAGCCATAAAGATAGAAGGAAAACAAGGTTTTGGTAAATATGAATCCATGATTAATCATGAATTCAAGACTTTAGGGCTTTCAAAATATCCATACTAACTGGGGTTCATAATTTTACATGATAAGATATAGCTAGAAGAAAATTTTTGTCAAGATATAGTAAATCAGAATTCTCTTAATTATAAATTTCCTATGAAAATCTAATAAAAATGCCAGATAAAATTTATTTGCTTTTTAAAAAAAGTTTTACCTTACCTCCCTTGAATACATAGATGCTCAACACAGTAGAATACAACTTTCAATAGTGATTACTTTCTTGGGGCTAGAATTTTTAATTCCATGTACATGCAAATAAAAATATATACTCAAAAAAGTAAAAATAACATAAAGTAATAGTAAACGAAAAACTTACTGAGGCTTTTTATTTAGGTAAACATTTATTTTGCCACTAAAGCTTCAGACTCTTGAAATGACCCTTGGGATAAACTGACAGTCTTAGGTTTAATTCTCCATGTACTTCAAACAATACCCCATAACATAAGGATCATTTTTTGAGGATAAATGACTGGCTAGAAGCACTAATATCCTGAGGCTTTGCCTGCGGCCTATAATCTCACCAAATCATTATTCACAATATCCCAGAAAAGCCTCAAGCTAAAATTGTGATTGCTATTTAGAACCCAATTTGCAAATTCATTTTTTGAACATCCTTTCCTCCATCTTCATGACTTGATGTTTTGTTTAATTCATGTGCACCTTTACATATCAGCTGCAGTAAGCATTAAAATCTATAGCAATAGTCCATCTGTTCTGAGTGTTGGCTTTCTTTACCCATTTATAAAAAGATATTCTAACAACAAAAATGCCTAAGGACTACATTGTAAAAGACATATATGCAACTGGATATATTAAGTCTTAATGGGAATATGAACAGCAATGATAATGGAGAAGAGTTAAGCGAACTTAGGATTTTGCAACAAAGTTTTCATAAGTGAGCCTTATTTGAAAAACCAAAATAATTTTTATCAATGTAAAAATGAATTAGGGATGGAATAGTTCTTGAAAATGAGAGGGAATGCTTGAGTCAAATTATGCTGCAAATTTCTTTAATAGACTTTTAATTTTTTCTTACATAGTGTGTATAATATATTATTTCTCGCCATCTGTCCTTCTGAAATTTTCCACTCTTGTTTTATGTCTACGATTGACTGTTGAAATCTCCTCCCTGTTTTTTCATTAACTGTCTGCTTCATTTACATCTGAAGTCAGTGTACACACTGAAATATTAACAGATGAAATAATATATGTCTGGGATCTGCTACAGAATAATGCAGGTGGTATAACTGAAATAAGATTAGCCATGAGTTCTTAATTATTAAAACCAGATGAGGTACTTGTTCGTTTTACTATTCTGCCAACTCCTCTATGTTTGAAACTTTCCATAACAAACAGTTAAAAATAAAGCCAAGGTATAGAGAGACATCAAAGCCAGAAGGCATGAAAAAAAAATGATAGATTTAATTTCATAAAAATATTAACCAAAAATAAAGCACACATAATAAAAAACATTAAAACAACATATATAAAATAGGAAGACATAATTTATGTATATGATTTACAGACTTAATATCTTAATATGATTCCTAATTCTTATCTATCAAAAAAACATAATCAGACAATTCAAGAAAAATTTGGCATGGCTCATGATGGGCTATTCATAAAAGAACTTAACATTCAGATAAAAATGTAAAAAATTCACCTCATTAGTAATCACATATATAAAAATTAAAATGCCATATACTTTTTTCATACCAGATTTATGTAAAAGCAAAACAATTAATACCAAATATTGAGAAAACTATAGAGAAAATGGCAGTTTTGCATATAATGCTGGTGAGTATGACAGTAGAGCTTTTCACTTTACCTTTTTGTCTACCAATTCCATCTTTAAAAATATATCTTAATAGAGAGTAGAATGATGGTTACTAGAGGCTGGGAAGGATAGAAAGGAGGGAGGGATAAAGTGGGGATAGTGAGTAGAAAAATATAGTTAGATAGAATGAAGATTATTTCATGGTACAAAAGAATGATTATTAGAATCAACAATAAGTTAGGGATAACTAAAAATGTGGAACTGGAATATTCCTAACATAATGAAATGAGAAATATTTGAGGTGATGGATACCCTAACTACTCTGATTTGATTAATTTATATCATAAGCCTGTATGAAAACATGACATATAGCCTATAAATATATACTGTTATTAAGTATCCATATAATTAAAAATCTAAAATATACATATACTGTAAGTTAGTCTTTTCAGAAATGTTCAGTGGGATGTCAATAGATGTTAGTTATGCATTTGTATATGTGTAAGTCTAAACTTAATTTTAAATGTAAATTTACAAAATGGCACTTAATATATTTTTCCCCTTTTTAAAATATTTTCATTGCTTTCTCAAAAAATGGTTTTAGGTCATGGCAAAATTGAGTAGAAAGAGATTCCCATATGCCCCTTGCTTCCACACTGCCTCTATCATTATCAACAACCTGTAAACAGATGCTATTTTTAAGAAAGGATTTATGGTCTAATGAATTTCTGAACATACCTCTCTAAGATGGTGAATATATGTTGTATATTCTGTTACATGTCATGGAACCCTTTGTCAGAGACAATGTTGGGAACTAAGGGCCTGCAACATTTACTTTAAAAAATTATCAGATACACGTATGTATATCTGAGGATGTTCACTGAAGCTGTGTTTTCCACAGGGAAAATTGGAAACATCCTGAATATTTAATAATAGGAAAATGGTTACATGATTTATGTTACGTCCTTATATTGGAATAGTATACAGCCATTAAAAATGGTTACATGGATCACATTTACAGAAATAAAAAATGCTACAAATTGCTAAGTAATATAAGCAGAGTAGCCAGAGAGCCTTTATATCCTATGGTTTCTAGTCATTATTATAATTAGATAAATCATATATGTAATATGCAATACACATATATAAGTCTGAAAAAGATACTACAAAAGACATAGTTACCTCAAGGTGGTAAGATTACTATGTTTTTCTGTATTATCTTTATTAAAAGTAACATATATCAATTTTATACTAGAAATATTTTTTAGAGGCAATGTGTTTAAGTATCTTAACTGTTGGAGACATCTGGTCTTTTAATCTATAGACGTTAAATGTTTTCCATATTAGGTCCACAGATAAGAAAGCTATAATTGTATGAAAAATTTATGGAGAGAAAATATAATTCCTACCTTCTGGATAGAAGTGATGAAAACATAACGAATGTTGTGTGAGATCCAGCAGTGTAATGGAGGCAGTAAATCTCCAGATGCTCTATGCCTTTATAAGTCCCTATAAAGGATTACCTCTGCTCTCTGTAACAGAAATAACATGGGTACACACATTTATTTATATTAAAGGTTCATTTTCAAAAGTATTTAATTGATATTTTTTTCCTATTTAGTATTTTTCTATTTCTAAACATCAACAAGTTTCCAGCTTGTTGAGATTATGGTATTAGTATCTTCATCGTAAATATTAGGGAAAATATTATATTTTTATAATCATGTTAATTAATACAACCTTAAGAAATATATTTCATAATTTAGAAATTATTGCTATAAATAGAAATATAATTTTTATTTATGTACTATCTGCTAGAAAGTGTGCTAGATCCTTTACATCTTATTTAATCCCCTCAACATCTTTTTCATTCAATATTCAACAATTTTTGCAGTTGCTTACTCTATGCCAGGCATGGTGGTAAGCACTGGAGATATGATGGTGATCACAAGCATGATACAAGGTAGACATTTATATCTCCACTTTTATGTGCCAGCTGAGGCCCTTGGATATGATTCTACATAGCCTAACTTCAAAGCTGTTCTTTCTATTATAATCCAATTAAAAAGCTTTCATGTAGCTCCAAGTCTTACCACCACTACCACCAATAACAATAAAACTCCAAAACTTCAAATCTTTTAAGTTAAATGGAGAAAATATCAAAGAATAATAATTCATTTAAATATAGTATGAAATACACATAAGATATCTATATATAACTTTTGTAATTTGTAATATTACCTAATTTAATCCTCACACAATTCTCACGATATAGGTGTTAATATTACCATTTTGTAGATGAAAATGCTGTGGTTTACAGAGGCTAGAGACATAGTCAGCTTAAATCTGGGTCCACCCTTGTAAAATACACCATAGGTTATAGCCTTCATATGGAAGTGTGGGTGTTCATAAATTGATTTCATAGTAGAGCTGAGAGTATTGGATAATTTTTCTTCTATTTTACAAGGGCACATGTTTAATCTACTAAATGTAGAATATAAATGTCTTAACACAATAACTAAGAAAATGCGCTGAAGGCTATGTTAACCAGTTTCATGAAAGTATTCCAAATTGTATATAAAACCAGCACATTGTACCCTATAATTGCATTAATGTACACAGCTATGATTTAATAAAAAAAGAAATCTGGGTCTACCTAATTCTAAAGGTTAAAAACCTCAAAAAGAGGACAAGAAAAAAGAATCTTATATATTAAAATGGAGAAAGCAACAAAGTATTAAGGATAACCTTTTAAGCAGTCTGATATATGTATATACACAACACACACACAGACACCTGTCTGGCTTGTGGTAACATCATAAATTATAAAGCATCCACCATTGTATGGTAAAATAGTATGGAGGTTGGTGAAGGGAGGCAACTATCTCGGAAGAAGAAACCGAATGAAAATCACCCTCAAATACAGATTGTTGCTATATAGGTTGCTTGCTTTCAGGTGGGTCTCATAAATAAACATGAAGAAATATTACCATTTAACTCGCTATGTGACCTTAGGAAAGTTACTTATCTTCTCTGGGCCCCTCATTTTCCTTAACTCTAACTAGTAAAGTTATTATAAAAATTAACATCCAAAAAGCACTTACAGTCCCAGTCCCATTTACAATAGTAAATGTTACCTGTGTGAGTTTAAATTCCTGGGTGGGGTTAATTACATTAATAGTCCCTTCACAAAGTGTATTACAGTCAGTCATATTTCATATTTGTTAACATCACAAGTAATTCTCACCCCCACCCTGTGTGAGGTAGATACTATTAATTACAACCTGACTGTACAAGTCAGAAACTTTATTTTATCAGCTCCCAAAGTTATTAGAAACTGATAAATTAAAATAGAAATTTTGTGTTGCTCTAAAACAACAGCTGATAGATTAGATAGAACATTATTTGCTGATATAAAGTCTATCTTAAATACCAAAGCTATTGGAAATCACTTCACTAGTATAAAATTAAAGTAAGGAGTTCAGGAGTGGTGGCCTGTCATCCTAGCACTCTGGGAGCCTAGGGTGGGTGGATTTCTTGAGCTCAGGAGTTCAAGATTAGCCCAATAAAAGTGAGACCCCTATCTCCACTAAAATAGAAAAACTAGCCAGGTGTTATGGTGGCACTTGTAGTCCCAGCTACTTGGGAGGCTGAGGCAAAAAGATCACTTGAGCCCAAGAGTTTGAGATACTGTGAGCTATGATGATACCATGGTACTCTACCCAGGGTGACAGAGACTGTGCTGCAAACAACAACAACAACAACAACAAAAACAACACCCCCAGAAAACCCCCACAAAACAAAAAATTGAAGCAAGAGGAATTGAAAACTCACATTAGACCTTCCTTCAAATCACAGTAGTCTTTTTGTCTACTATATTAAGGAAGAATTTCCTTTTATGTGATATGATACCTTGAGAAGGCACAGCATCACCAATGTAGTATTCTTGCCAAGAATGTTTAACCTAAATTTAACAATATCATGAGCTTGAGTATTTAACCAAAAAAAAAATTAAAAAATAAAAAAATTCATAAAAATCTACATTAAAGGACATTTTATAAACTATTGGTCCAGATTTATTTAAAATGCCATTGATATGACACAAAAAGACTGTATTTTTATTTTTAAGATTACAGGTGATTAAACACACAAGACAACTAAATATAACATATGAACTCTGGATTTAGGTCTGGAGTTATAAAAGATAGCTAAATTATTGGACTACTGGAAAGTTTTAAATAGTGACTTAAGAATCTCTATCCGTAACACATTTAAAACTATCTTAGGTGGTTTAGTCCTATAGATAAATTATTCATACATGAATTTTTAGTCATAATTTTTAAAATGCCTATTTATTATGCTAGGCCACAGATAAAAATTATTATAAGTAACAGACTTTAAAATATAGACTTGGTTTGACCAAGAGGGTCAGGTGAAGGGATTCCTTTATCTCAGTCTGGCAAGTAACAAAATATCTAAAGTATCATCTGTTACATTTTGAGACTCAGACCATCTGCCTACTAAAGTATTTCCCCTTCTAGTGGAAGGGAAAAATTCAGAGTGTTGGAGCAGGTTGGCAGCTTTATGCAGCCTTCAGTAAAGTCCTACAAGAAAGAGTGGAAGGTCAAGAAGCAATCTGAAGGAACAAACAAAAAAATGATAGCTTTGCCAAAAAAGCAACTTTCTATCACTGAGAATCAGGTGGTCTGAAGCCTACCAAAATTAAAGAAGCCAAATTATAAATGCTTTATAATTATCTTGTATTTATTTTTTGAATAGGTTATTGAAATGATACAGAATTTGAAAGATACAAAAGGCAGCGAAAAATCTCTCTCCCAGTCTTGTCTCCCAGCCATCTGTTTTCCCTCCTCAGAGGCAACCTCTGTTATCAGTTTCAGGTGTCCTCCCAGAGACGTTCAATGCAATACCATATCCACATGCATATTTACACAAATGGAGTAGGCTCCACGCATTGTTCTCTCCGTTGATTTCTTCATGTCATAAAGAAGTTTGTCAACTGATCATATCAGTATATATAGATCTGCCTTATTATTTTAAGACCTTCATTATATAAAGTTTATATGACAAAAACCATAGCATAGACAATAATGTAAGAGGATATAACCATATTCTTTTATATAAAGCTTGTCCCATAAAAACACAGAATACACAAGAATGGAAGAGAATATAAGAGATGTTCAGGAAAGAGCTTGGAGGGGCTGTGATTAAGTTAACCATGTGAAGGGTATCAAAGACAATGGCTGAGAAAGGTATGTAGGATTTCTCTGAAGACATGTGAATCTGAAGTCTCCGTGGGATCGGCAGGGAGGGGGCAAAAGTGGCTAAGCCTAAGCTGGCAGACATAAAGGTGATCAGGGGTGAAGAAAAAGAGTAAGTACATAGTTCTGACAGTTGGAAACCATAGCAAGTACCATGACAGTGGATCCTGTGTATGAAGTTCAGACACCAAGCAAGAAGACTTAGACCTAGGGGGATGCTGACATGTGGTGCTGAAAGGCCCAGGGCGACCCAATAACTCAGCAGGGGCCACTGAGAACAGAGAAGAGTGTGCAAACCCATACCTACTGACAATACCTGAGGATATGTGTCTCCCCCAGGAACTTGAGGAAAGTAGACGAGAAAAGAGTAGAAGGAGAGAGAACAGAGAGAGACAGAATCTTAGTTTAAGGCCAAATTGACTCAATTTTAACACAGAAATGACCAAGTAAGTTCAAATTAACCAGGTGAAATGGTGGTTAGGGGTGCCAGGAAAAGAGCCTTGTGAGGCAACTCATTTTAGATAGAGGCTAACATTTTTCACATTTGAAAACAATAATTATAAAATGTAAATCTACATAGCTAGCTCTTAGGGGTGTTATAGGGATTCAATGACATGGGTGTGCTGTGATTTTTGTATGAAAATTTCTGATAGTAACACTTCTTTGACTTTTCACTAAATTTTGGGGATCTTTAGTGAAGTCCTACACATAGAAACCATACGTTCTAACCCTTCTTATATAGTCTCACTTCCAAAGAAAGTATTAGCTTTGAAGTAAGTGAAACCTAGGTTCAAATCCTATTTTTGTCATTCACTAACCTCGCTTCTCTGAGTCTCTCGGTTTTCATTCATAAAACGTAGAAGTCAAAAGTTATTTCATATATGTACTGTACAAGACAATGAAATGTGCATGGCACATTATCTGGCCTATGGTTGGTAGACCTACTTTCTTTCGCTCAAGTTTAAACTACATTACCTAGCATTTGATTTGGAAAATTTGATCATCATTATACCTCCTGACTGTAAGAGACTGAGCTCTGTGATATACGACTCCTAATTATTGCTCCCCGCCTACTGAGTAATAAATATCTCCATATGCTGTGAAGGAAGCAGATCTGGGTCATAATGTTAGCATGTAACTATAAAATCAGTAATACATAAACAGAAATTTGCTCGAGTCTTACTCTGAGACTTAGTATAGAGTTGGACATGGTAATTTACCACTTTCTCCAAATATATATTGTCCTATTTTTTTTTAAATCAGCAAATGCTAAAAAGAAGATACTTCACACTATGTAATAAAAATCAACTACCAAACAACACTCAAAATATCAATTTTTGGTAAAAGATGATAGATTGAACATATATAATCTAAGACCACACTAAAATATAATTTTATATTAGATATTGTATTAAAAAGCATAAACCAATCAGGACAAGGAGAATGACAGATGATTAACAGTAACCAAAATTTAGAAGCTTGAAAGCAGAAGGACTATTGTAATTGACTTAGCAAACCCAAACAACTTGGATCCAAACCCAGCAGTGGGTAAATCCAAGAAGCAGTTTCAGTTGTACTACGTGGTTTCCAAAAGACTCAGGAATTTGTGGCACCCAGTACTTATGAAAATGAGGTAAACATAGGAATCAGGGTAAGATGAGATCAAAGTTTAAGAATAAGTTACTTTTTAGTTGGTTGCCACCATTCACAGTTGGTCAAGTACTCTTCTCGTTCTCATCTTAGTAGAAAACTAAATGTTTTTTCTTTGTCTCATATTCTTAAGCTGTCACCCTCGAGATTGCTGTGGCATCATAGCTCACAGCAACCTCCAACTCTTGTGCTCAAGTGATCCTCTTTCCTCAGTTTTTCTAATTTTAGTATACATGAGGTCTCACTTTTGCTTAGGCTGGTCTCAAACTTGTGAGCTCAAGGAGAACTATGGTTAGATGGCTGACTAGAAGCAGCTTTCACCAGAGGTTTGTGCCCAAAGAGAGAGATGTTAGACTGAAGTGGATGGAAACCAAATGAGAGGAGCTTTGCACTGGGAGGACTGCATGAGGTATACATTACCAGGCTGAACCAAGTGATAGAAACAAGAAAGTGGAAGAAAAACAACAGGTACGAGCCCAGCTCCCAGAGGAAGGGAGACCCCATCCTCCAAACAGGAGTTCTGTGGTGGGTGACCAGTCAGCCAGTAAAATGGGATCAAAAATCTCCTGACCTTATCCCACGGGAGAGCAATTGCCAAGTCCTAGTCCTCCTTCATTACTAAGGTCCCACCACCAAGACTGGGCCTCATTTCACCTGGCACAAAAGACCAAATATTTTTCCTGCAATCCTGAGCACCCAGATCGCCCTTCCCTCACCCTAGTTGCTGGAAGGACTGCCCCCTGTAAAGTCCAGAGTGTTTGATGAGCTCACTGGGAAACTGCAGAAGTCTGTCAGCTGCTATGTGAGAACAGTAGCACAGCAGTCCAAGCTTTTGTGGGGAGAGGGTGAACTACCCATCTCCAGTTCCTCCGGAATTCTCAGGCAGCACTGTTTTCTGTATTTAAGGGCAACCTCTGAGTTCTGTTGGGTAGGCAGGGAGTGCTTAAATGACTTTGACTTGTGACTGAACTTTAGACCTGCCCCCTTTACCAGGCATGGCTCTCTGAGCTTGATTGGTTGGGCAGGTAGGTGTCTAAGTGACTTTGGGCTGAACTTTGGGCCTCTGGCCTCCACCAAGCAAGGCTCTCTGAGCTTGACTAGGTGGGCAGGGCTGAGGTTTAAGCATCTTTGAATTGAACTTTGGATCTCTGGCCTCCACCAGGTGAGGGACTCTGTGCTCAACTGGGTGGGTAGGGTCCAGGTTAAAGTGACTTTGGACTAAACTTTGGGCCTTGGGCCTCCACTAGATAGGACTTTCTGAGCTCAACTGGGTGGGTGGGGCCAGGTTTAAATGACTTTGTACTGAACCCTGGATTAACACTTTCCACTGGGTGGAGGCTCTCTGAGCTCAAGTGGGTGGGCTGTGCCTAGTGCCTGAGTGACTCTTATCTGAACTTTAGATTTGTGCCTCCCCAGGCAGCAGCTCCCTCAGCTTCAAAGGACAGGCCATGCCCAGTGCCTGAACGACTTTGTGCTCTGGGCCTTTGCTGTCTACAGCCCTTAGACACTCAATTGGCTGGATGGTGCCTATCGCATAAGATCTCTCCTGAACTCTGAGCCAGTACTGTCAGCTGGGCAGCCTTGTGAGCTTGATTGATTTGGTGGACAGGGCCAGCACTGACAGAGTGACTTTAATCTGGGCCAGTAGTGCCTACTGAATCTTGTCCCTCTGAAGGCACTGTCTGGGGCTATGGATTTACCACTTCTCTGCCTTAATTAGTACAGCAGTGGCACTGCAACAGTGAGAAGTGGACTCATCAGGAACAACCTATCAATTCAACTAAAAAAGGATAATTAACATATTAATAAAGAGAAAAGGAGGAAAAAGCTGAAAATACCCATGAGGAGGAATCAGCTAAAGAACTCTGGCAACATGAAAAATCAGGGCAGGTCAACGCCTCTTGGGGATGTCAAAGAAAATACAACAGAGAATCCTGTCTACAGAGAAATTTCTGAAATGCCAGAATTTAGAATATGGATGGCAAATAAGACAATAGGACCTGAGAAAAAGAACCAAAAAAACAGTTCAGAAGTTGTCTCAAGACATTAAAATTCAAAGCAAAGTCACCAAGGATATGGACATAATGAGGAAAGATATAGCAGGACTTAAAGAACTGAAAAAAGGTATTTGAGGAGCTTCAAAATACAATAGAGTTCCTCAGAAATAGAGTTGAGCAGTATGAAGAAAGATTTTTAGATAAAGAAGACAAGACTTTTGAACTATCCTAAGCATTCAAAGAGGTAGAAAAATGGAGGAAAAGAACAGAATATTCCCTGAGAGAGCTATGGGATCACTCCAAGAAATCAAACATCCGAGTTATAGGGATACTTGAAAGAGAAAATGAACCCTAAGGCACAAATTCTCTGCTCCAAGACATTATGGCAGAGAATTTCCCAAGTATTGCAAGAAACACAGAAATTCAGATAGTAGATAGTTTCAGAATCCCAGCATGACTCAATCCAAACAATGTATCTCCTAGACACAGTGTAATTAATTTTGCCAATGTTAATATGAAGGAGAAACTTCTGTAAGCAGCCAGGTGTAAGAAAAGTATTACTTACAATGGGAAAAGTATAAGGATGACTACCAATCTTTCAGCCAAAACTTTCCAAGCCAGAAAAGGATGGTCATCAACCTTCAACCTTCTTAAAGAAAACAATTTCCAGCCCAGGAAATTTATACCCTGCTAAACTAAGTTTCATTTGTGATGGAGAAATGAAATATTTCACTCACATCCACATGCTGAGGAAATTTGCCATGATTCGACCAGCTGTACAGGAAATACTCAGACCCATTCTTCATAACAAGCAACAGGAGGGTACACTACCAAAGTACATCTACCCAGAAATTAAAGAACAAAGCCTAGCTTCCACAACGGTGAGTGCCATAAAAGCACTTCTGAAATAAAAAAGGACTTCTGAAAAAAAAGATGACTAAAACTTGGCCACATCTATCAATTCTCTCAATTAATGTGAATGGTTTGAACTCTCCTTTAAAGGGGCATAGGCTGGCCGACAGGATACAAAACTCAGGCCAGATGTCAGTTGCCTAAAAGAAACTCACCCTATCTCAAAAGATAAAACAAGACTCAAGGTGAAGGGATGGGCAATGGTATTGCAGGCAAATGAAAAGCAGAAAAAAGCTGGGGTTGCAATCTTGTATGCAGATACATTGGGATTCAAACCAATAAGAATAATGAGAGACAAAGATGGACACTTCATACTGGTCAAGGGAAACACACAATATAAAGAGATTTCAATAGTTAACTTCTATCTGAATGCTCCTCAATATATAAAACAAACACTAACTGATCTGAATGATATGTTGTCTTTCCACACTATAATAGTTGGAGATTTTAACACCCCATTGGCAGTACTGGACAGATCCTCCAAGTAGAAACTAAACAAAGAAATAATGGACTTGAACAAGATCCTAGAATAAATGGACTTAGCAGACATTTATAGAACACTTTATCCTAACAAAACTGAACACACAATTTTCTTGGGTCATCTTCCAAAATTAATCATATCTTAGGCCACAAGGTTAGCCTCAAAAATTCAAACAAATAGAAATTATTCCCTGTATCTTCTCAGATGATCGTAAAATAAAACTTGGAATAAAAGTTAAATTCAATAGCAAAAGAAATCTTCATACTCAAATAAAATATGGAAAGTAATTAACCTTAGGCTCAATGGTAGCTGGATCATAGATGAAATCAAGAAGGAGATCATTAGATTTCTGGAACAAAATGATAATGAAGACACAAACTATCAAACCCTATGGGATACACAAAGGTAGTCCTTAGAAGGAAATTTGTAGCACTGGATACCTTCATCAAGAAAACAGAAAGAGCGCAAGTCAGCAACCTAAAGGACCATCTCAAGCAACTGGAAAAGGAAGAACAATCTAATACCAAACCTAGCAGAAGAAAAGAAATAATCAAAATTAGAGCAGAACTAAATGAAATTAAAAACAAAAGAATTATTCAGAAGATCAGTGAAACAAAAAGTTGGTTCTTTGAAAAGATTAATGAAATTGATAAACCCTTGGCTAAACTAACCAGAAACAGAAAAATGAGATGTCTGATAACTACAATCAGAAATGACAATGGGGAAATAAAAACAGATACTACAGAAATACAAAAGATTTTCAACAATTCCTACAAAAAACTCTATCCCCAGAAATATAAAAATGTAGAGGAGATAGACCAATATCTGGAAGCACAATACCTTCCAAAACTCAGCCAGAAAGATTTAGAAATCTTGAATAGACCAATATCAAGTACTGAAATAGCATTGATTATACAAAATGTCCTAAAAAAGAAAAGCCCTGGACCAGATGGTTTCACACCAGAATTTTATCAAACTTTCAAAGAGGATCTAGTTCCTAGAATGCATTAACTTTTCCAAAATATAGAGGAAGAAGGAATACTCCCCAAGACATTCTATGAAGCAAATATCACTCTGATCCCAAACCACCCAACAAAAAAAGAAAATAGACCAATATCATTAATGAATATCGATGCAAAAATATTCAACAAGATATTAGCAAACAGAATACAACAACACATTAAAAAGTTTACATACCACGATCAAGTGGGTTTTATCACAGAGACACAGGGTTGGTTTAACATATGCAAATGTATAAATGTAATAAACCACATAAATAGAATAAAAAACAAAGACCATATGATTCTTTCAATTGATGCAGAAAAGGCTTTTGACAATATCCAGCATCTTTTCATGACAAAAACACTCAAGAAAATAGGCTTAGAAGGAACATTCCTTTAGCTGATAGAGGCTATCTACAGCAATCCCACAGCCAATATCATATTGAATGGAGTAAAACTTAAAACATTTCCACTCAAATCTGGAACCAGACAAGGATGCCACACACACTGTCTCCACTGTTATTTAACATAGTGTTGGAAGTCGTAGTCATTGCAATTAGGAAAGAGAAGGAGATCAAAGGGATCCAAATGGGGGCATAGGAGGTCAAACTCCCTCTTCTCAGATGGCATGATCTTATACCTGGAAAACCCCAAGGACTAAACAACAAAACTCTTAGAAGTGATCAAGGAATATAGCGGAGTCTCAGGTTATAAAATCAATACCCACAAATCAGTAGCCTTTGTATATACCAACAATTGTCAAGATGAGAACAAAATCAAAGACTCTATTCCTTTTACAATAGCACCAAAGAAGATGAAATACCTGGGAATACATCTAACAAAAGAAGAGAAAAATCTCTATAAAGAGAATTATGCAACTCTGAGAAAGGAAATACCAAAAGATGGTGAAAGTCAAAAAGATGTCAAAAAAGGGAAGACCATACCATGCTCATGGCTGGGAAGAATCAACATTGTTAAAATGTCCACATTACCCAAAGCAATCTATAGATTTAATGCAATGCCCATCAAAGCACCAATGTCATATTTTAAAGATACTGAAAAAATAGTACTTTGATTCCTATGGAACCAGAAAAGAACCTGAATAACAAATACAGTCCTTAGAAATAAAAACAATTCTGAAGGCATTACATCACCAGACTTCAAGTTACATTACAAGGCTATAGTGATCAAAACAGCATGGTACTAGCACAAAAACAGAGATACAGATCTATGGAATTGGATAAAGAACCTAGAGATGAACATTTAATCTTTGATAAGCCTTACAAAAACATGCAATGGGAACAAGAATCCTTATTTAACAAATGGTGCTGGGAGAACTGGTTATTCACAAGCAGAAGACTGAAACTGGACCTGCAGCTCTCACCAATGACAAAAATTGATTCTTGTTGGATAAAAGATTTAAATTTGAGACACTAAACAATAAAAATTATAGAAGATCATGTGGGGAAAACACTTGAAGATATTGGCCTGGGAAAAAAAAATCTTATGAGCAAGAACCCCCTAGCAATTGCAGCAACACCAAAAATAAATAACTGAAACTTGATCAAAATTAAAAAGCTTTTGCATAGTTAAGAGTACCACAAACAAAGCAAACAGACAGACCTCAGATGGGAGAAGATGTTCGTATGTTATGAATCTGACAAAAGCCTGATAGCTAGAATCTACACAGAACTCAAAATAAACAATAAGAAAAGTGCAAACAACCCTATTCATAAGTGGGCAAGTGATTTGAACAAAAACTTCATGAGAATGACAGACGAATGGCCAACAAACACATGAAAAAATGCTCATTGTCTTTAATCATCAGAGAATGTAAATCAAAATCACTCTAATATGTCACCTAATCCCAGCAAGATTAGCCCACATTGCAAAGTCCCAAAACACCAGATGCAGGCATGGATGTGGAGAGAAGGGAACACTTCTACACTGCTGGTGGGATTGCAAACTAATATAGCCCTTTTGGAGAGAAGTGTGGAGAATCCTCAAAGATCTAAATGCAGACCTTCCATTTGCCCCTGCAATCCCGTTACTAGGTTTCTATCCAGAAGAACATAAATCATTTTACTACAAGACATTTGCACTCAAATGTTTATTGCAGCTCAATTTGCAATAGCCAAGTCATGGTAGCAACCTAAGTGCCCATCAACCCATAAATGGATCAAGAAACTGTGGTATATGTATACCAAGGAATTTTATGTAGCCATTAAAAAAAGATGGAGACTTTACATCTTTTACGTTTACCTGGATGAAGTTGAAATACCTTCTTCTTAGTAAGGTACTCAGAAATAAAAACAAAGCAGGAGGACTCACATTACCACACTTCAGACTATACTATAAATCAATAGTGATCAAAACAGCCTGGTACTGGCACAAAAACAGAGAGGTAGATGTAGGCAACAGAATAGAGAACAAAGATATGAACCCAGCTACTTACTGTTATTTGATCTTTGATAAGCCAATTAAAAACATTCAGTGGGGAAAGATTTCCTATTTAACAAATAATACTGGGTGAACTGGCAGGCAACCTGTAGAAGACTAAAACTGAACCCACACCTTTCACCATTAACTAAGATAGACTCTCACTGGATGAAAGATTTAAACTTAAGATATGAAACTATAACAATACTAGAAGAAAGTGTAGGGAAAACTCTTGAAGAAATTAGCCTGGGTGAATATTTTATGAGGAGGACCTCCTGGGCAATTGAAGCATCATCAAAAATACACTACTAGGACCTGATCAAACTAAAAAGCTTCTGCACAGCCAAGAACACAGTAAGTAAAACAAGCAGACAGCCCTCAGAATGGGAGCAGATATTTGCAGGTTATGTCTCCAACAAAGGTTTAATAACCAGAATCCACAGAGAACTCAAACATATCAACAAGAAAAGAACAAGTGATCCCATCTCAGGGTCTTGAAGAGAAACTTCTCTGAAGAAGAGAAGGACTTGAAGAGAAACTTCTCTGAAGAAGACAGGCGCATGGCCTACAGATATATGAGAAAATGCTCATCATCCTTAATCATTGGAGAAATGCAAATCAAAACTACTTTGAGATATCATCTAACCCCAGTAAGATTTGCACACATCGCAAAATCCCCAAATCAGAGATGTTGGCGTGGATGTGGAGAAAAGGGAACACTTCTACATTGCTGGTGGGAATGCAAACTAATACGTTCTTTTTGGAAAGATGTTTGGAGAACACTTAGAGATCTAAAAATAGACTTGCCATTCGATCCTACAATTCCTCTACTAGGTATATATCCAGAAGACCAAAAATCACATTATAACAAAGATATCTGTACCAGAATGTTTATTGCAGCCCAACTCATAATTGCTAAGTCATGGAAGAAGCCCAAAGTGCTCA
>CAUYON010112221.1:0-19742 GCA_963573935.1 Arctocebus calabarensis | reverse complement strand
AGCATGAATCCCATGTACTCAAGTTTGATATGAGGACAATTAATGACAATTATTGACACGGTGGGGGTGAAGGAAGGGGAGAGCAGAGAGAGAAAGAATGAGGGAGGGGTGGGGAAAGGAAGAGCAGAGAGAGGGAAGGAGTGAGAGGGGTGGGGTCTTGGTGTGTGCCACACCTTTTGGGGGCAAAACACGATTGTAAGATGGTCTTTTCCTAACAAATGCAACCAGTGTAACATGGTTTCTTGTGCCCTCAATGAATCCCCAACAATAAAAAAAAAAAAGAAAGCTTATTGCTACATGTTTTGCCTTGTGAAACATAAAAGAACACAAGGAAGAAACGTGGAGATTCAGGGTAATTGGACAATCCTTGCACAGTGAGTTGTAGCTTGTTATGGACTAATAAACTTATACAGGGGGAAAGCCCTGCTAATGTGGTGACTGTGCAGATACGTTTGGTGGCCCTCAGAGGTCATTAAAAATCAGTGGGCTTCTAGTAAATAGAAACATACTCCTTGTGGGACAGCCAGTTGCCAGAGGTGTACTCTTAGGAGATAACAGAGGATTCGTGCAGGAGAGAAACCTTACAAATGCAGTCAATGTGGTCATGCCTCCAGTAGTCCTTTACATCTTTTTTTTTTCTTTTGAGACAGAGTCTCTCTTTGCTGCCCTTGGTAGAGTGTCATGGCATCATAGCTCACAGCAACCTCTAACTCTTGGGCTCAAGTGATCCCCTTGCCTCAGTTTTTCTATTTTTAGTGGAGATGAGGGTCTTGCTTTTTGCTCAGACTGGTTTCGAACTCATAAGCTCAATCAGTTCACCCACCTCGGCCTCCCAGAGTGCTAGGATTACAGGTGGAGGCCACCATGCCCACCTGGACTCAAGAGATGCTCTTGTTTCAGCCTCCTGAATAGCCAGGACCACAGGAACCCACCACAACATCTGGCTATTTTTTAGAGACAGGGTCTCATTCTGGCTCAGGCTGGTCTTGAACCTGTGAGCTCAGGCACTCTACCTGCCTCAGCATCCCAGAATGCTAGGATTACAGGTGTGAGCTACCTTGCCCGGCCTCAGTTACCTCTTTTATGTCACAAACACATAGGAAAAATCTCGTATGTTCAATGTTGAAAAGCCTTCAGCAAAAATGTCTAACTGATTATTTGGTTTAAGTGTAAACTCTAAAGTCCTATGAAGGCAGTAACTAGAAGGGCGTCTTTTGCAATATGGAACTTGTCATCAGTGGCCACCATGGGCTAATAGTGAGTTCATAATGAGTAAGCAGAGAGAAACTTCTGGGAAGGCAGTAAATGTGGCCAGGTTTCAATGCTATATTCTGCCTCATTAACAGGTGAAATTGCATAGAAATGGAACACTGCAAACACACTGTGAAGTGCCTGGAGCAAAATATTAAAGTATTCTTGAAGTAAAGAAGCCCTGTGGAACTAAGGAATGTTGAAAGCTTTTTTTTCCGCATCTCTAACCTCATTACACATCAGATAATACACCTGATGTATATTTTTGATTATGAGTTGGTTTTTAGGTACGTGTAGGAGTTAATACATGAAGGATATTAGCGTGACTTACCTTTTTTTGACCTCTTGTCACATTGTTAGTGGGAATCACAATGCACTTGCTGTAAAGAGTAAAGCAAATCAGTTAACTTCATGTGAAACTGCCAAAAGAATGTAAATCTCCATGAAGGTTCTTTTTGTCTTTGTTTCTAGCTTTTGTATCCCCAGCATGTAGAGTAGTATTTGACACATAGAGATTCGTTGCATGAATGAGCTAAGGAATGATCACTCCCTTTATTTTCCTTCCTTCCTTCCTTCCTTCCTTCCTTCCTTCCTTCCTTCCTTCCTTCCTTCCTTCCTCCCTCCCTCCCTCCCTTCCCTCCCTCCCTCCCTCCTTCCCTCCTTCCTTCCTTCCTTTTCTTTCTCTCTCTCTCTTTCTTTCTTTCTTTCTTTGAGACACAGTCCCACCCTATGCCCCTGAGCAGAGTGCAGTGGGGGTGGTAGCTCACTGCAACCTCAGACTCAGGCTATGGGCATCCCGCTGCCTCACCCTCCGGAAGCCGCTGGGATTACAGGCGCTCTCTGCGGCACCCAGCTGGGTTTTTCCATTTTTTTCATGAGTTGGGGTCTCACTCTCGCTCAGGCAAGTCTTGAACTCCTGAGCTCAAGCAATTTTCCCTCCTCAGCCTCCCACAGTGCTGGGATTACAGGCGTGAGCCACTGCGCCCGGCCACTACCTTTATTTTAAAGCCTCTCTGAATCTTGTTGCTTAATTACAGGATGAAGATTTGGTGCTGCAACACATCAGTTTTGCTGATCAGTCCTCAATACTGAACAGAATTAGGTCCCCTTTTCAGAGCTTTTGATTTCAGGAATTTCCCACCTTCGTGTATGTAAAGGCTTGTGCTGCCTTTGGGGGTGTGGGGGTGGGGAGGGAGAACTACACTTTTCCATTGGCCCTGCCCCTTCTGTGCACCCCTGATCAACCGTGCTCTACATTCTCCTCCACGCTAAGTGTAACAAAAGCTTTAACGTGCCCTCGTTTTACCCACTGTGATTGACTTCTTCTTTGGCGGCGTCTCTTAATCTTCGGACGCTTTCTCCACAAACCTCTACTCCCACCCGGAGCTAGAAAGTCCTTGAGAATGAATTACTGGGGTGAAAGCAAAATTCAAATTGATCTCATGACCTTGGTGTCTTAAGAGTTGTGAGTTGCTAGTGTGACTAGGCTCCAGAAGATGCCTGTTTTATTTAGACAACCAGAAGCATTCTCAGGATAATAGCCCCTCCAACTGTTGTTACTCGAGGTTTCTCCCTCTTGAAATTCCTCCGAGACTGTTGCGCCTACTTGGCTTCTATCAGTCTTTAACATCCAGGCGCCTAAAAGTACGCGACCATCTCTATCCAGGAGGCAGATCAGGGGCAGGCTAGAGTCCCAGATACGCTAAGCAGTTTGTGTAGCGCTCCCGGCTAATGTCGTGGAGTCGAGGTCCAGGGCTTCAGGTGTCTGGAAATAGAGAGGAAAGGCTTCGTTTTCAGTTGCTCCTCCTACTCAGAACCTTCCTTGATAAATTGAAAACACGGGAACCTTTACTGCCGTATTTCTTAAAGTTGAAAATGTTCGGTGCAACCATCCTCGGTCTGGGCGCAGACATATTGCGTCATAAGGGGGGGGGGGCAGAGGCGCGCCGGATTGGAGGTAGCTGAACAGACATTCTATGGTCCTCGCCGGCCGCCGTCCCCCGAACATCCGGGAGTCCTATCTGCAGTGTGAGTGATCGCTGGGCGGCTGGCGCAGAAGCAAGTATTTGGAGAAATGGGTCCTGTGATTCGTCACGTCTGTATTGGGTTTTAGAAATATTTCCGGGCCTAGGAGAGCGAGTAAGGGGTCTGTGCTGCGGGAAGCGAGCGGGAGTCCTCGCCGGGAGTTTCTCCGCGGAGAGGGGGCTAGTGGTTCGGCGTTGGGACGAGCACTTGGCAGGTCTTTGTTGTAGAGTAACGTTGAGGGGAGTGAGTTGTGTCACCGTTGAAGACTGCGCAAGACAGTTCCGAGTTCATTGTTTATCAC
Organism: Arctocebus calabarensis; assembly: GCA_963573935.1. NCBI lineage: Eukaryota > Metazoa > Chordata > Mammalia > Primates > Lorisidae > Arctocebus > Arctocebus calabarensis. The sequence goes on along the minus strand of CAUYON010112221.1, from coordinate 16,165 downwards.
TTGCTTAGTTTTAAAAACGGGACGTCTGAGAGATATATATAAACGCGTGTGTGTGTGTGTATTTATTTCAGTCTAAGGAAGTAGCCACTCTATTTCTAGCCTCTCATGAACTTATAACAAAAGTAATATCAAATTTTATGTAATGTTTTTTCAGTATCTATTTAGATAGTCACGTGGATTTTCTCCTCTAACTTAATAGTTCTTTTTATTGGATACTTTGGCTGCCAACTTTACATCCTTTGTTAAGGAAATTCCTATTTTACTTAGGCAACCAGCCTTCTGGGAATTTGACCTTAACCTTAGATTAGTGGGAAATCCAGTCAGTGTTACCAGTCAGGGTGTTTCCATTGCCATCCTCAGTTTCATCGACATGTTTCAGGCTTGGGCATTTATTGCAACTCTGATCTATGAGGTGTGAGAGAAAGTGCTGCCACAAATTTCAGGGAAATAGTTGGGTCCTACATGTTCCATCCCTGGAGATCTCAGCCCCAACACATTCATGCGTAACTGCCTCATCTGCCTCCCAGCTGTCCACATGGTGTTCTGTATTTGAGTTGGGCATCACTCTTTATGGACTGGCAATGCAGGTGAGATTGAAGGGCTGAGTATGGGATAAGCAATCTTAGGATTGGGGGTGGGGATGTATTTGCCAGCGGCTCAGAAAATGGGTTAGACATGAGTCCTCTGGATGTGGAAGGTACAGGAGAGTTAGAAAGTCTTTGAGAATGAATTACTGGGTTGAAAGCAAAATTCAAATTGATCTCACAATCTTTGTGTCTTCAGGGTTGTGAATTGCTAGTGTGACTCCAGATCTTGTCTCCTGAGGATGCTGGTCTCTGATCTGCTGCTTCTAGGACAAGAATGGGGCTCCCTTTGCTTTTCTGCTTGTGTGGAAGGAGCTGGCGGAGCGTGCGCAGTGAATGTTACATGCGGTAATTGTAGGGGCTCTGTTTTTCAGCCCTGACTGTATGGCCACCTCGTAGTATGAGGCACTGGGAAGTAAAGTTCTAAAAGTAAGTGTGAAAGAAAACAGATTTGCATTGTGAGTGTGGTAGAACTTAGGAAATGTCACAATGAAGAGAGCCAGATGGGATTCAAATTCTTATATTGCTAATTAGGAAGGATATTAACCTGCGTAACACAATTCACTGCCCCCAGCCTCAGCTTACTCATGTTTAAGATGGAAATAAAATAGTATTGAGGATTAAATAAGACAAAATAAGTTTTTTTTAGTACCTGACTCTTTGAACTGGAGTAATTGCCCCAGTGCAGTAAACAAAAAATTTAGGAGCATGTGAGTGTAGGTCTATATATTGTCTTTTCTAAAATTGCTCCATGTGAGAACTTGGTAGTGGACAAGAGCATGAGGTAGTTTTTTTTGTTTGTTTGTTTGTTTTTTAATTCTTTACCATTTTCTCTTTCCCATCCCTTCTATTTCAACTTTACCAAAAAAAAAAAAAAAAAAAGACATTCCAGAGCCGGGCATGGTGGCTCATGCCTGTAATCCTAGCACTCTGGGAGGCCAGGATGGGTGGATTGCTTGAGCTCATGAGTTCAAGACCAGCCTGAGCAAAAGTGAGACCCCATCTCTACTAAAATTAGAAAAACTGAGGCAGGAGAATCGCTTGACCCTGAGTTGGAGGTTGCTGTGAGCTATGATGCCAGGGCACTCTACCTAGGAGGACAGCTTGAGGCTCTGTCTCCCCCCCCCCAAAAAAAAAGACATTCCTTTTGTTCATTTTACATCTCCCTCTGGAGCACAACCCAAGATGTAAGAGCTTTCAGGGTGTTATGGAAACAGATGAAATATTGAGACTTTATCTTAGTCTGAGTCCAAATGGCAATAGGAGAGTTACAGTCCTTGAGGAATGTCCTATTATTTTAATTTGGTCTTGAATCCACAGGTTCTGGTCTACAGGAACAAGACATTTTAAGCAATAGAAAAAGGAAGTTCCAGGCTGGGGAGATCATTGTTTCTGGCAGTTGCTCTGAACTGGGGTGCCTGATCACAACTGCCGGGCAGATCTGGAGTAGAGAGAAGACAGAGAATACAATAGAGCTGGTAGCCTTAAGAGCAGAAGAAAATGGCCAAGGCCCAGGTGAGGCTTATTTGACTGTTTTATTCTTTATTTCCTAATGGTTCTGTGAAAGACAGTCCAGTTAAATGAGACATTATACGTTAACAGAAATCAAGAGCTGTCAGAAGATAAATTTAAATTATAATCTTAAAGCCCAGGCAAATTAAGAAGTGAGATATGTAGGGTGTGAGGTTTGTGCAAAACTTAATGCTGGAACACATCTAAATTCCTGTGTTGCCTCAGCTTTGAACTGTGTCTCTTTTTGGTAGCTGTAATAACAAGAAAAACATCAAAATTGTTATGGATTTCTTCAGGGAAGGTAAACACTGTATTGTTCTTAGATGGTAATCTCGTCAGAGAGTTTTTTTGCTAACCAGTGCCCTTGTTATAGGCCTTACAATAAAGACAAAGGATGTTGTATCCTTTTGGCTTTTTCTTATTGTGGCCTTTAGAGTCAGCTAAGTAGGTAGTAGTACTAAAGCACAGAGGGATTGGACAAACTTCTTCAAAAACAGCATGTGTTGGCCAGGTTTGGTGGCCAAAACCAAACACCTGTAATCCCAACACTTTGGGGAGGCCAAAGTGGGATGATCATTTGAGCCCAGGAGTTTGAGGTTGCAGTGAACTATGAAAACATCATTGTGCTCCAGTCTGGTTGACAGAGTAAAACTATGTACCGTCACTCTTAAAAAAAAAAAAAAAAAAAGAGTACAAAAAGCAGCAAAAGAATGAATGGATTGCTTGACCTTGAGTGGGGTTCTGTGAGTAAGAATTTGCTTAATCAAATTTTTGATGTGGACTTGACAGGAGCAAGATAAAAGTTCCACAGCTTGGAGAACATGCGCGAGACTGACAGTGCTTCTTTCTCATCTTCTTAACCCCTAGTCCACAAAATGAACTCAGCATCAATTATTCTTGTTTGGTCTTTGTATTTTTAATTACTCAGATGATACATGGTTTTGCATGCAAGAGATTCAAGCAAACAGAAGTATCTGCACCTAAAGACAAACCCCTCCTTCACCCTTTTCCTGCCCAGACTCCAACTCAAAGAGTAACAAAATGTTAATAGTTTGAGTTTCTATCCAGTCCCTTTTTATGATAGGCATGTGATATATCTATGTTTGTATACACATGTATGTATACTTACATATAACTATAAATTCTTAAAATTTTTTATGTCTTGGATCATATATATATATATATATATATATAATTTGAAGACTTGAGTTTTTTATTTAAGAGAATGCCTTAAAGATCATTGATATCTATATCTATATCTATGTATATACATTTACCTTGTTGATTCATTTGTGTAGTATATTATAGTTGGAGGTTCTGTTATTTAACCCCTCTGTTTTTGACAGACACTTGGGTTGTTGATAGTTCTTTAATACTGTAAACAAAGAAACAAGGCTAGGCCTCATGGCTCACACCTGTAATCCTAGTGCTGAGTCGGGTGGATTGCTTGAGCAGGAGTTGAAGATCAGCCAGAGCAAGAATGAGATCCTATCTCTACTAAAAGTAGAAAAACTAGCGAGGCATACTGGTGTGCACCTGTAGTCCTAGCTACTTGGGAGGCTGAGGCAAGAGGATCACTTGAGCCCAAGAGTTTAAGGTTGCTGTGCATTGTGATCCCATGTTACTCTACCCAGGGTGACAGAGTAAGATTCTATCTCAAAACAAAACAAAAACAAAAAGCACCAACAAAAGACGTAAAACACATTCTTATTGCATATTTTATATCCATGCAAAGATTGCTTTAGTAGTTCTTTATAGGGGAGGAAGAATTTGTGGAATTCCATGTTTCTATGTTACGTGAAATAGTCACAGTGTGCATAATTTGTTATGGAGGAGGGGATCGGAACTTATCCCTGTCCTTCTTTTCCACATCATCGGTTGATATTCACCTCAGATTGCAATGGAATGTGTTATTCTAGGGATCATTGTCATTTGAGGATGTGGCTGTGGACTTCACCAGGGAGGAGTGGCAGTTTTTGGACCCATCTCAGAAGATCTTATACAAGGAAGTAATGTTGGAGAACTTCAGCAACTTAGTATCAATAGGTAAGAACAGCATCAGAGTCAGTTACCTTTTCTTTCTCATTGGGTGAAATCTGTAGAGTCCTTTAAGTATTTAATGATTTAGAGTAAGACATTGTATGTTGTAGACTTTTTTATTGTGGTAAAGTATATATAACATAAAATGTACCATCTTAATCTTTTTTTTTTTTTTTTTTTTTTGAGACAGAGTTTCACTATGTCGCCCTGGGTAGAGTGCTGTGGTGTCACAGCTCACAGCAACCTCAAACTCTTGGGCTTAAGCGATTCTTTTGCTTCAACCTCCCAAGTAGCTGTCATCTTAATCATTTTTAAGTATGCACTTTGGTGGTATTACTTGCATGCACAATGTTGTAGAACCAACACTATTATCTATCTTCATAACTCTGTTACAGAGAAAACTGAAATTCTGTACCCAGGAAACAGTTACTACCCATTCCTTCCACCTTTCTCTAGCCCCTGCCGATCCTATTTCTACTTTCTGTCTCTATGATTTTGATTACTCTCAGCACCTCATGAAAAAGTCATCATATAGTGTTTATCTTTTTGTGACTGACTTATTTCACTTAGCATAATGTCCTCATCCAGGATGTCAGAATCTCCCTCCTTTTTAAAGCTATATATAGCTTGGCGCCTGTACCTCAAGCAGCTAAGGCGCCAGCCACATACACCAGAGCTGGCAGGTTTGAATCCAGCCTGGGCCTGCCAAACAATGACGACTACAACCAAAAAATAGCCAGGCATTGTGGCAGGCACCTATAGTCCCAGCTACTTAGGAGGCTGAGGCAAGAGAATTGCTTAAGCCCGGGAGTGGGAAGTTGCTGTGAGCTGTGACACCATGACACTGTACCCAGCCACTCTTGAGACTCTATCTCAAAAAAAAAAAAAAATATATAAAATAAAGTTATATAAAATTCTCTTATATGTATGTACCATGTTTTTCTTACCTATTCATTTGTTAGTGAACATTTAATTGGGTTGCTTACATGTTTAACTCTTATGAATAATGCTGCTGTGAACAGGGGTTTACAAATAACATCTCTTAAAAACCCTACTTTCCATACTTTTGGGTATATACCCAAAAACGGAATTGCTAGAATATGATAATTCTATTGTTGATTTTTTGAGAAACTGTTTTTGCTAGTGGCAGTACCAGTCCACATTCCAAGAGCACATAAGGTTACACTTTCTGCACATCTTCACCAATACTTGTTGTTTTCTGTTTCATTTTGTTTTTGTTTTCATTTGGTAGCTTTGTTTGTTTGTTTTTTATGGAGAAGTTTTTGTGGTTTTTTTTTTTTTTTTTGCAGTTTTTGGCCGGGGCTGGGTTTGAACCCGCCAACCTCCAGCATATGGGGATGGAGCCCTACTCCTCTGAGCCACAGGCACCACCTATGTTTATTTGTTTTTTGAGACGGAGTCTCGCTTTGTCACCCTTGGTAGAGTGCCATGGTGTCAAACTACTAGGCTTAAGCAATTTTCTTGCCTCAACCAACCAGGAAGCTGGGACGTCAGGTGCTTGCCACAGCGCCCACTATTTTTAGAGATGAGGTCTCACTTTGGCTCAGGCTGATCTCAAACCTGTGAGCTCAGGCAATCCACCCACCTCAGCCTCTCAAGTGCTGGGATTATAGGCGTGAGTCACTCACTGCACCCGGCCTGGGGTTTTGTTTTTAAGTTTGTGTTTTGTTTTATCTTTTGATTTTAGCCATCCTCATAGCTGGAAAGTGTTTCATAGACTTTTATTTTTCCCCTTGGCCCAAAGTATATGTGCTCTTTTTCTGAGTAAAAGGTTTTTACTCTGTCAAAGTACTAATACAAGTAACGTGGTTATACACAAGTAATTTAACTCTCTCTAGTCTTCATGGATTCCCCGAGCATACATACTTGGTACAAGTCAGTGATTTCTTTTTCTTTTTCTTTTTTTCCCCCCTTTTATTAAGTCATATACACATAGATCACGAATACATGTATACATTTTTGGGGTACAGTGTGTTGATTTTTTAATACAATTTGGAATGCTTGCATCAAACCAATTAATATAGCTTTCACCTCATTTACTTAATTATTGTGTTAAGACATTTATTTTTTATTTATTTATTTTTTTTTAGAGACAGAGTCTCATTTTACGCCCTTGGTAGAGTGCCATAGTGTCACAGCTCACAGCAATCTCCAATTCTTGGGCTCAGGCGATTCTTTGCCTCAGCTTCCCAAGTAGGTGGGACTACAGGTGCCTGCCACAATGCCGGGCTAAAGACATTTATGTTTTATACTTGGTAGATTTGACTTGTACCCTTGCAATATGCTCCATAGGTGTGGTCCCATAGTTTACCCTCCCTCTATCAAAACTCCCCCCTCCCTACCCATCTCCCTCTCCTTCTCTTTTGAGGCAGTGTCTCACTATGTCACCCTCGATAGAGTGTCATGGCATCACAGCTCACAGCAACCTCCACCTCTTGGGCTTAAGCAATTCTCTTGCCTCAGCCTCTTGAGTAGCTGGGACTACAGGCACCTGTCATAACACCTGGCTGTTTTTTGGTTGCAATTGTAATTGTTGTTTAGCAGTCCTGGGCTGGGCTCAAACCTGCCACCTTCAGTGTACGTAGCTGGTGTCCTACTCATTGAGCTACAGGTGCCGAGCCAAGTTTTCAGTGATTTCCTGTTTACAGGGTATCAAGGTATCAAACCAGATTCACTCTTCAAGTTGGAAGAAGGAAAACTTCCATGGATAGTAGGAACAGCCTATAGTCAAACCTGTCCAGGTGAGTGAGTGAAAACTAAAAAAAAGGGAGATGTCATGAAAATCCCAGTTGGTTAGTGAAGGGTTGATGGTTTTATTGTTTATTTGTTTGTTTTTGAGACAGAGTCTCAACCTGTCGCCCTGGGTAGAGTCCCGTGGCATCACAGCTCACAGCAACCTCAAACTCCAGCTTAAGTGATTCTCTTGCCTCAGCCTCCCAAGTAGCTGGGACTACAGGCACCTGTCACAATACTCAGCTACTTTTTGGTTGTAGTTGTCATTGTTGTTTGGCAGGCCCGGGCTGGATTTGAACCCGCCAGCTCTGGTGTATGTGGCCTGCGGCCCTAGACGCTTCAGCTACAGGTGCTGAGCCTGTTGATGGTTTTGAAATGCTGTTTAGGGAGCTACCTAATTGTTGACCCAGAACCCTAATCAAAGCCTTTCTACATCTTTGTTCATCCCTAGTGGGGCTGTTATTCTTTACCTATAATCAAAGGTCTTTCTTTTTTCTGTTTTCTGGATCTGATTACAGTTCATCTCATCTTCCTAGAACCTTGATTACTTACCCAATTCTGGTTTTCCTAGCCTGCTTATGGCTTGTTTCACTTCCTGTTCTCCACTTTACTTGCTTTGAAATTCCCCTCACTACCCCCATATATGGCTTTGTACTTAGCACTACCCTCTCTTGAGGCATATTGCTGCCCGTTTTGATTTTCTTTCCTGATAATCACCCCTCCTTAGTTCATATGAAAGCCCTCCACGCCTGCTCTCTCAGGGCACCTCTTATCTTATTCACCCCCACTCTCCTGCCTTTTCATCTTCTATCATCTGCTTGATTCTCATATCAAAAGTTTAATTCATTCTCAAAGCCTGAGCTCTGTGTCTTCTACAAAGATTCCCTCAGTGACATTCCGCTAATGAATCAGCACTCTCATTCCCTGTATGTTGCCAGCCACCAGAATGGCTTCCTGTATGTGAAGCCTGAATCCTCTCTCCTGGATATCCACAATCATAGAGTACGTTCGTATACACTAAAGATTCAAGGTCTGTCTGCTGACAGATAGTCTCAAGTTGGCATCTTCCTTTCTGTTGTCACACCTCCCCTCTAATTCTGTATTTTGCGTACATCCAGGACAGTAATCCTATAAAAGCTGTCTTCCTTTGGCTTCATTATCAGAAATTGGGGTCATCTTTCCTCCTGGCATAGAGTCTGCTATTCTGTGGGCCATGCTGATGTCTGGTTGTCTTAAGTCTTCCCTGCTTACTCTGTACTATTTCTGGAAGTCTCTGGTTCTAGGAAGATGAGATGAACTGTAATCAGATCCAGAAAATAGAAAAAAGAAGGACATTATCCTTTGATTATAGGTAAAGAATAACAGCCCCACTAGGGATGAACAAAGATGTAGAAAGGCTTTGATTAGGGTTCTGGGTCACCAATTAGGAAGTTCCCTAATTGCTGTTCCTGTTAATTCTTACGTTTTGAAGGCCTTTGGAAACTTCCACTCTCAATTCCCATCTCAAGGTAGGCCATGGAAATTTAGACTTGCATTGGCCCCATTGCTACATACACTGACTGATTTCTGTTTTTCCGTTAGGTTTGTTCTGATGTTATAATTGCATTTTTCTGTGGATAGGGGCCATTAAAGCAGTGGAACTTGATGAGAAGACATGAGGAGTGAGTGTTGGTTGAAAAAGTAAGAGGTCCCAACCTGAGTAAAAATTAGACTCTGTCCTTACTGAAAATAGAAAAATTAGCTAGACATCATGACAGGCACATGTAGTCCCAGCTACTCAGGAGGCTGAGGCAAGAGGATCACTTGAGCTCAGGAGTTTGAAGTTGCTGTGAGCTATGATGGCATAGCACTCTAGCCTGAGTGATAGAGTAAGGCTTTGTCTCAAAAAGAAAAGAAAAGAAAAAGCAAGAGGTCCAATATATTTAGAGATTGAGATAAGAAGAGCCCAACCAAGTAGAATAAATATATAGTATCAGGGATATGGTAAAAGGAGAGTCAGATGTTTTAGAAACAAGTGTCAAAATTATTCCAAGGAAGAAGGGATATATTTTGTTGAATGTTATAGCCAATGTCAAAAAACATTACAACTGGTGTCCATGCATTTGATCATGTTGCATTTTTACATCCACATACTGTCCTTTTTCACTGTGAACTCTCATTTTGCTTCCATGAAGCAGTTTATTTTATTTTATTATTATTAATTTTTTAGAGACAGAGTCTCACTCTATCACCCTTGGTAGAGTGCTGTGGCATCACAGCTCATAGCAACCTCCAACTCCTGGGCTTAGGCGATTCTCTTGCCTCAACTTCCCAAGTAGCTGGAACACAGGTGCCTACCACAGTGCCCAGCTATTTTTTGTTACAGTTTGGCCGGGGCCAGGCTTGAGCCCTCCACCCTCAGTATATAGGCCTGGCACCCCACCCACTGAGCCACAGGCGCCACCCACATGAAGCAGTTTTTGACTACTTCAGGACACACTTAGAACTTCTGTCTTCCTGACTTATATGTACCTGGTATCTATATCATACTGACGCAGTGATGGTTATATATTGGACCCTATGTGAGTTGTTTTACTGGTTAATGTGAGGCCATCTGTTTTTCCATATAGAGAAAAGGCTCTGTGTCTTACTCTTACACTACATGGTAAGAATATTGCTTGCATGCATTCATCACATCTCTCTTGAATGCAGGGGTTTTTTGTTTGTTTGTTTGATTTTGTTTTACAGTTTTATTTTTTAATCATGAATGTGTGTAGACTATGTTGGAGAATTTTCAAACTATAGGCTATGTCTCTTGAGGTTCTGATTTTCTAGATAGGGGGAGTGACCTGAGTATATGAAGTTAGAGAGAATCCCCCTTTTTAGGGGATTCTCCTTGGACTCCTGTAGTTGAAGACCCAGCATTCTAACAGGTTGCAAGAGAGAGTCTAGTGTAATGGAGGACATAGGTGCATAAGATTTTAAAACTTAGAGCATTTGACTATGAGACAGTTTGTTTACTACAAGGCTATGCAAAGGGATTATCAAATAGAGGCTGTTTTACAAAGCATTTCAGAGAGAATAAAGTACTATTTTTGTAAGCATGATAAAATAATTTCTGTAAGAAGAATAGCTGGATTTTGCTTTCTTTCTTCATCTTTCCTAAGTGATCTCATCTTGTCCATTCAGTTCCAAATATTTAAATAGTGTTTGTACACATATTCTCATGACTTAAAATTGTTATCTTGAGTCTAGAATTTTCTTCATTCTCAGATCTCCTGGGGTACTTGATATTCTCTGTTGAATATGTATTATCTGTTTCAAACCAGATGAGCTTTAAATGGAGCATTTGATTCCCCTCATATGTCAGACCTAAGCTCTAATTTTCCTCATTTTGTTAAATGGCACCAGCACTGGCATAGAGGCTGAAGCCACCTAGTGAGGAGCTGTTCCGCTAGTCTTCCCTTTTCTGCCCCCAACATTCACTCTAACAGTTAGTCGTATCTTTTTCTCCTCTACATGTTGTCTTTTCCTTTTTTGTACTGTGTTCATTTTTCACATTTCTCCATCCTCATTGTAATTATTTATGCTCAGACTGTGTGAACTCCACTATTGTCTCCTGCCTCTTCTATAATTTTTATCTCTAATTTGTCCTCCACAGAATAGTCATGTGACTTTTTGGAAGTATCAGTTCAGAACATGTTTTCTTGCCAAAAAATGTTTGATGGATTACTGCTGCCTTTCTTAGCATGAATTCCAATTTCTAACCACGTCTTCCTACAAAATCTCTATGTTCTCAATTCTGCCAACCTTGCCAAACTTAGGTTTCTACTTCACTCAAGCTCAAGAGAGTCCAAATACAAGTTTCTCTTATATTTCTTGATCATGCTTGAGCTTTTTCTTTCTCTGGGTTTTTGCACTGGTTGTTCCCTTCTCTTGGAATGTTCTTCACTTTGCTCTTTGCATAACATTGCACGTTCTTACCCTCTGATGTCAGCTCAACTTTACTTTTCTTGTCAATGACTGTTTTATCTAGAATTGACCTCTGACTATGATGTCACTTCTGTTATAGTGTTTGTCACATTCTGTAATCCTCTCACTTCTTTGCTTACCTATTAATTCTCTCTTTTTACTAGAATGACAGCTTCATGGAGACATAGAGTGTTCCAAATACAAGCCCTTTCAGTGTGTGTTGGACGAAACCCCTCCACCTGTTTTTAATGTTGTATTCTAGTTACAATGTGTTTCTATTTCTATCCCCATTTTTCAAGGTCCTTTTTGGAAATCAGCCCAAGTTATATTTATTCATTATAGACAATCCATCATTGTTTCTGACATATCTGTTTTTCCTTTTGCTATTTTATAATATTATTCTATTTTTTGAGACTGAGTCTTACTTTGTTGCCCTCGGTAGAGTGCTATGGCATCATAGCTCACAGCAACCTCAAACTCTTGGGATTAACCAATTCTCTTGTCTCAGCCTCCCAAGTAGTTGGGACTATAGGTGCCTGCCACAGTGCCCAGCTATTTTTAGAGATGAGGTCTCACTCTGACTCAGGCTGGTCTCGAACTCTTAAGTTTAGACAATTCACAGACCTTGGCCTCCCAGAGTGCTAGGATTACAGTGTGAGCCATACAATAGTATTCTCTTTCACAAGCATGGGGTATATTCCTCTTAGACTAAAATCTAGCTACAATCATGGCATTTTTTTATCTCCTTCTGGCTCCCCCCAAAATTATCATAGAAACTATTACTTTTCTTGGAAGAAATGTTGGAGTTTGACCATTTCTTCTAGGAAAAATCAATATGCAGAAAGCTGAAGTTGGCTTAAAAGTTTAGGACAATGTCAGCAAAATTATTCCTTTGGAAATAATTTTGATTTATGCAAAAGTATTGTGTCTTTAATGCAAAGACACAATAAGTTTGGCTCACATTTTAAAAATTTGAAATTCCATTTAGGTTTTGTTATCCAGAATAGAAGATGTGCAGGAAAAGATTCTGAGGAATTCAATGGACATGGGAAATCATGTCTTCATATCAAGCATGATAAAACTCTTACTGGAATTAAATACCATGGATGTGTTAAACCCAGTAGCACTAAATCATGGCTCACTGACCATCAAAAAACTTATGCAGGAAAGAAACTGCAGGAATGTAGTGATTGTGGGAAGGCCTTCTGCAAGAAAGCACAGCTCATTAAACATCAGAGAACCGAAAGAGGAGAGAAGCCTCATGGATGCAATGAATGTGGGAAAACATTCATGAGGAAGATTCACCTCACTGAACATCAGAGAACTCACACAGGAGAGAAACCCTATGAATGTATGGACTGTGAAAAAGCCTTTTTCAGAAAGTCACAGCTCATGGTACATCAAAGGACTCATACAGGAGAGAAACCCTACAGATGTAGTGAATGTGGAAAAGCCTTCACCTGGAAATGCCTGCTCAATAGACACCAGAGATCTCATACTGGAGAAAAACTCTATGGGTGCAGTGTGTGCGGGAAGGCCTTTTCTCAGAAGGCTTACCTCATCGCACATCAGAGACTTCACACAGGAGAGAAGCCTTATGAATGCAGTGAATGTGGAAGAACCTTCTATTTTAAGTCTGACCTAACCAAACATCAGAGAATTCATACAGGAGAAAAACCTTATGAATGTAGTGAATGTGAGAAAGCCTTTAGAAGCAAGTCAAAGCTCATTCAGCATCAGAGAACTCATACTGGCGAGAGACCATACTCATGCAGTGAATGTGGCAAAGCCTTTGCCCAAATGTCAGTCCTCATTAAACATAAGAAAACTCATACAAGAGAGAAAGTTATACATTCACTGAAGGTGGAGAAACCTTCCTCAGGGAGTCATACCTCTTTATATATGAACAAATTCATTCAAGAACGAAACCTTGTAGACACAGTCCTGCAGAAACGCCTTCCTTAGGGACCACACCCTTATTAAACATCAGTGAGCTTCTATGGGGTAGAAATGTAGTGATTGTGGAACAACCTTTTCCAAGAAGTCAAGCCTTAGTAGATAATCAGGAGTTCCAACAGGGACTAAGCCTTGAAAATGAAGTGAATGTGACACCTTTGGTAATAAATTAAGTCTTATATGTTGCAGATATTATATAAGAGAAAATTCTCTAATACTGGAAAAGTTTAAAAGTCTTTTGAAAGAATCATCCAGTCATTGTATGTCAGCATACATGCCCATTTAGAGCAGAAATGCTATGGATGCAGTGGGTATAGAGGATGCTTCTGTGTGAAATTAGACTTATTAAGCATGGGTAAAATAGTATTAGGTAGAAAATGCAGCTATTATGGGTAAGCTTTTGCCTGGAAGTGAATTTCATTTGGTATCAAGAAACTCTTACAGAAATATTTAGGAAAAATTGTAATGGTGTTTTTAGTGCTAAATTTTACCTCATGGTTTGTCAGAGAAATACAGAAAGACAGCTGTAGACAGTGGATACAAAAACCATTTTTAGTAAACAATAGGAGAAATTTTTTTTTTTGGTCGGAGTCTCACTATGTTGCCCTTGGTAGAGTGCTGTGGCATCACAGCTCACAGCAACCTCAAACTCTTGGGCTTAAGTGATTCTCTTGCCTCAGCCTCCCAAGTAGCTGGAACTACAGGCGCCCACCACAGCGATTGGCTATTTTCTTTTTCTTGTAGTTGTCATTGTTTAGCAGGCCTGGGCTGGGTTCAAACCCACCAGCCCCACTATATGTGGCTGGCACCGTAACCACTGAGCTACAGGTGCTGAGCCAAAAATATAGGTGAATTTATAGAAAAGAGAAACCCCTGAAAGCAAGAAATGATGGAAATTCTCCAGACTCACATGTATCACACATTTATACCTTGGGAGTCTTGCAAAGACTTCCCTAATAAACGAAATATTGCACATTAGTAATTGTGTTATGTATTGAAAACCTATGAACATAATGAATGTGGAAGAATAACAATGTTAGTTTTTTTATGGGGCACTGCACCAAACTACCATAAATTTGATGGCTTAAAAGAACACAAAAATTATCTTACAGTTCTGGAGATCTGACATCCAAACTGCATCTCACTGAGCTAAATTAAGCTGTTGGCAGGGCTCTAATTTTTTTTGGAGGGCGGAGGAGAGAATCTGTTTCTTTGCCCTGTTGCTTCTAGAATCTGCCCAAATTCTGTGGTTTGTGGTCTCCCTCCATTATCAAAGCCAGCAATGGCCAATCAGCTCTTTCATCCTCTAATACTTTGTTCTTCTGCCTCCCTCTTCCACATCTAAGGACCCTTCTGATTATATTGGGACCACCAGATAAACCAGGATTATCTCCCTATCTTAAAATCATCTGATTAGAAACCTTAGCTCCATCTGTTGCCTTAATTCATCTTTGCCACATAATTTGACACATTCACAGGTTCTGGGGATTAGGACATGGACATCTTTGGGAGGCCATTCTGCCTTTCACAGCAATGTTAGATATCAGAAAATTCACACTGTGATAAATTCCCACCTGTCCATTAAGTAAATTTGGAAAAGCATATTCATCTATGACAATTATCCAAATATTTAACATTTTTTATTTTATACTCCAAATCTTATGGTGTGATTTTTATATGTGAACGTCATGATATGCTCTTGAAATATTTAAACCATCAGCAACAGAGCAGAACTCTTAAATACCCTAAAAGAACATGAGATTTATGCTCCTTGAAATATTGCTAAATGTAAATTTGTATCTATTCTGAAATTGCATAAATTAACACACTCTATTCTGAGTATGGAGTGACTGTGACATAATGCATCTAAATACTGATCAAATCTTTCATAGCCAATTCTAAGAATCCCTTTTTCTTTAACAGTATCTAATGTATATACCTCCCACTTCAAATATCTAAGAAAATACACAAAATTATTAGACATCAGAGAGCTTGGGAGAGCTTTTCCTGAGAAAAAGGAAACAAATGAAATGAGCCTTCTGATTCCCCATTTGCTAAGTGGAGAACATTTCCAGTCTACAGTAGTACAGGGAGGAGAAACCCAAATGGGGGATCCCAGCCATCTCTCTGAACTCAGGCAGAGTTAAAGTTTGGGGAATTTTATTTATTTTATTTATTTGAGACAGAGTCTCACACTCTCATTCTGGGTAAAGTGCCATAGTGTCATAACTCACAGCAATCTCAAACTCTTGGGCTCAAGTGATCCTTTTGTCTCAGCCTCCTGAATAGTTAGGACTACATGTGCCTGCTTCAACACCTGGCTAGTTTTACAGATGGGGTCTCCACTGGCTCAGGCTATTCTGGAACCAGCCTCGGCCTCCCAGGTGCTCATTTATTTTTCTTTATCCCCTTGATCACTGATTTAAAAAAAAAAAAATCTGTCTTAAAACCATCATCTGCTAATCATGTACTGGGTTTAGTCTCCTCTGTTTTTTGCCTTGCATATGGGTTATATTTTCCTGTTTGTTTATCTATTTAATAATTTTGAATTGTATCCTCATACATTGTAGAGAATGGGTTCTGTTAGGCTTTCATAAGAGAAACATAAGAACATAGATTATTTTTTTCTTTTTCTTTTTCTTTCTTTCTTTCTTTCTTTTTTTTTTTTTTTTCAGAAAGAGAGAGAATCTCACTCTGTCATCCTGGGAGAGTGCTGTGGCATTACAGCGGACAGCAACCTCAAACTCATGGGATCAAGTCATCCTCTTGCCTCAGCCACCAGAGTACCTGGGACTATAGGTGCCTGTCACAACACCCGGCTAGTTTTAGTGGTGGGGTCATACTCTTGCTCTGGCTGATTTGGAACTGAGCTCAAGGTATCCTCCCACCTAGACCTTCCACAGTGCTAGGATTACAGGCGTGAGCCCTGATTATTAATTAGATCCTGACCTGATTATTTTTCAGCAGTTTGGCTGAATTCAAACTCCATATTCTGTAATGTCTATCAGTTATCTTAGGGTTAAATGAGCTATTTGGCTTCTGCATTCATATGCCAGCATCAGCCAGAGACTCAGATAAAAGTCATAACTAAATTTTATGGTACCACCTTTGTGACTGTTTGCCACAGCTTTGCCCCTTACTTGCAGCTGCAGTTCTGAACCTTTTCCTTTGTTTCTTTCAACCAGTGGGACTGTAGGGCTCTATTTTGGCATTAGTCACTTTGTGGGTGCCAACCACAGCTGCCCTCAGGATCAGTCATACTTTAGCCTTTATATATACCAACAATAGCCAAGCTGAAAAAACAGTCAAGGACTCTATTCCATTCACAGTAGTGCCAAAGAAGATGAAATATTTGGGAGTTTACCTAA
>CAUYON010112218.1:0-10471 GCA_963573935.1 Arctocebus calabarensis | reverse complement strand
TTCATATTTTTTTTTCTTTTTTTCTGTTTGATAAATGTAGATGGGGCTGATAGTCATCTAGTATTAACTGGTACAGGCATACTGCTTATTAAAATATTGAAATCTTTGGGCTGTGCCTGTGGTTCAAGGAGTAGGGCGCCGGCCCCATATACTGAAGGTGGTAGGTTCAAACCTAGTCTGAGCCAAAGAACTGCAACAACAACAGCAACAAAAAAAAGATGAAAAAAATATTGAAATCTTTTTGTACTATTTGGTGAACAGTCACTTCAGTTGATTACCCCCTTTGAGGTCCCTTCCAATCTCTCCATGATTTAACAATAAAAGAGTTAACAGACTCAACAGGGGTCATTAAAGACCACCTCATACCAGGTTATGGTTAGTCCCAAACCATATTGGTTGTTAAATATTTTGAATATCACCAATGTTTGGGGATAGTGATAACTCTTCCCAGCTTCAAGAGGCTGCTATGACAATCAGGTAACATAAAGCTGTGAAGATGACAGGGTCAGCCATAAACCTTCAAGTAGTGTTTTTTTAAACTGTCACAGTAGTGCCCTCTAGAAAACACCACATAATCTTTTACCTTGGAAAGAATTGTTGCCCATTAGCTTACTTGAGATTCTGAGATGGCCTGCTTTAAAGAAACTTCTTTTACATTTTAACTTTGAATTTTCTAATATTTGAGAAATAGAACTCATTTCTTCTGCCATATCACCTATTATATTCCCTGTTAATTTTGGATTTTTGACCAGGAGCTTCTTTTCTATATCTTTCCACATTCTCTTATAGCATATCTTTCTATCTGGTGGCTCAAATTGTTCCCACCTCATATGCTCTTCCTTACAGGGGTGAATCAGGCTTATAATAGAGCTGGGGTCTCTGGGACCCAACTGTCCTAGGATAACAAGAATAAGAAAAGACAACAGCACCACCAGCAACGATATCACCTTGTATATATTGAATGTTTTTTATGAGTCGAGGACTCTGCTGAGTGCAGCCTGATACATAATGGTCTGGTATTTGACACTCCATCCATTTCACCACAAAGGGGCTATTCTAACCAGAGGCCGATAAACTGTGGCCTGTAGGCCATACAATCCCAAGCTTACTTTTGTAAGACCCAATAGGTAAGGATATTTTTTACATGATTGAAGTGTTAAACAAAGAAAAATAATATGCTATGGAGACTGTGTGCCCACAAAGCCTAAAATAGTTACTGTTTTGCCCTTTACAGAAAAAGTGCTTGACATGATAATCCCACTTCACTTTCTAGTAGCTGGATTAGATTTAGGCATGTGGTCCATTCAAAGAACAAATAATTGTGGAGTCCTAACCACTGGCGTATTGAGGGTATAGAAGTAAGAAAAATGTGAAGCCAGAGACCATCTCATAAATGCCCACATAGGAGAAAAACTCAATTCAATTCAAGTTGGTGGGAGGGGGGTAAAGGAGAGGAGAGAGGGGGAGGGGAGGGGCTTGGTGTGCTCCCACTTAATGGACATAATGGAAGGGATATGGCACACCTTTGGGTGTGGGACACAACTATAACAGGGACTCCACCTAACATATGCAAATATTGAATGAAATAAAAAAAAAGAAACAAGCAAAACAGACATAAATTTATGCTTTTGTGTATCTTACATTCTAGATCTAGTTAATGAGATAAGAATCTTTTGCTGTTTGTTCAAAGTTTCTCACACCTAAGTAGGCAATAGTGAAAATGATGTTTCCTTTATGTACAGATGTTTCTCCCTTTAAATATACTTCCAACTTACAAGGGGAACCAGCTCAAGGTAGAGTCAGCACTTCAACAGTGACAGAGGAGAAAGTTGGGAAGAAATTATTTAAGGTGCTGAGTCAATCAATCTTGGAATCCATGACAGACTCAAGATGAGAACTCAGGTCACTGTGACTAAAGTTCAGTATCTCCCTCTTACAGAATTTCCAGGGAGTGAGAATTGTTATAGGGAAAGGCAGGAAGTCAGTGTGGGGATAATTGTTCATGTCCTAAGCCTGTGTATATGACTGTGTTACTGAGTTTCATCCTGTTTCTTAGACAACCTAGAATAATGTTTCTTGAGCTCCATCCCCCTCTGTTGGCAGCATCTTTCCATTTGTCAGGTAGTCATTGACTGAGACAGATACATAATGTATATAAAGAATGAAGCAGAGGCACATTGCCCAGGGAAGGGCAAATTTGTCAATTTCAGTTCATTCCCCCCCATCTGATCACTTTCTGCCTTGTCTATTACTATAGTAGACTCTCACATAGTATGTGCTTATCCAATCTGGCTTTCTAGTTCACTCTCCTCTTTGTAACTAGAAGACAAAGACATTTTTAATATGGCCTACGAAAATCACTTCACCTTCATTTTTCCTCAAGTCCTCTCGTACTTTCTCTATTCCTTCTATGCTGGCCTTTATCAGCCACCAACTTCTACCTGGAAAGATCTTTCTTTCCTCCTATGCTCAATAAATGACTACTGGTCTTTTTTATATTTACTCACATTTTACTTTTTCATACAGCCTTTTCTGATTTCCCCAGCTGGACTGACTCCTGACATAAGCCCTCTTTGCTGCTCTTTCAAAGGACATGGCACAACTGTAAGTTTCCCAGTAGTTTGTGTGATTATCTGCTTAATTGAACTAGCCTACTATATCTTATGATCTGGGAAAGCAGTGGCACAACTGCTACCATTGTCAACCCAATGTGTGGCACACAACACATGCTCAGTAAATTTTTGTGGAATGAATATATAAATGTATACATGAAAAAATAGCTTACATTTAATCACTGATTCAAATAACAGATCTCAGAGCTCAGGTAGTGCAGTAGTACATTTATTATCTGCAGGTATAGTCCTAGTACCTGTAGACAATAAATGAGATCATTAAAGGGAGCAATTGAGGAAAGTTTCACTTAGGGATGATTTACACGGGAATAATGAGATAAAGGAAAAATAACAGGAATGGAGAAGCACCCTGGTGCTACTAACAATGGGGAGAAGTTTGTACTTGTAAAACTGAATGGGCAGGCTCGGAACCTGTGGCTCAACGGGCTAAGGCACCAGCCACGTACCTGAGCTGGTGGGTTCGAATCCAGCCCAGGCCCGCCAAACAACAATGATGGCTACGACCAAAAAATGGCCAAGCATTGTGGTGGGTGCCTATAGTCCTGGCTACTTGGGAGGCAGAGGCAGGAGACTCGCTTGAGCCCAGGCATTGGAGGTTTCTGTGAGCTGTGATGTCACAGCACTCTATCCAGGGTGACAGCTTGAGGCTCTGTCTCAAAAACAAAAAACAAACAAAAAAAAAAACCTGAATAGGCACGTGAAGAGAACAGTTTCACCTCAAGCAGAATAGCTGTAGTTCTAGAAACCAAACCACAAGTTAGGAGCTGTGGCCATTGTAGAAAAACAAGCCAATGTTCAGAATTATAAGAACAAGAAGAACAGTGTTATCACCCACACTTTCTTCCCTTCTTTGACCTACATCCAAAGACCCCTGTTAAAAGCCAGAAGGCAGGGAACTGAACAATATAGTACATAAAGGCTGGCACAGAGCTGGATGGAAAGTGAAGAATGTATGGTGTTTTGTTTTGTTTTGTTTTGTTTTTTTGAGACAGAGCCTCAAGCTGTCACCCTGGGTAGAGTGCTGTGGCATCACAGCTCACAGCAACCTACAATTCCTGGGCTCAAGCGAGTCTTTTGCCTCTGCCTCCTAAGTAAGTGGGACTACAGGTGCCCACCACGACGCCCGGTCATTTTTTGGTTGCAGCCGTCATTGTTGTTTGGCGGGCCTGGGCTGGATTCGAACCCGCCAGCTCAGGTGTACATGGCTGACGCCTTAGCCCGTTGAGCCACAGGTGCCGAGACAAAAGTGAAGAATGTAGATCTGGTAGGGAAAATTAGAAATATCCAACCATTGGTCCATGGGGACATGCCCAACTCTAAAAGAACTGCTGAGACTCATAATACAAAAAGCGAACTTGGAAAGCTTTATTTTTTAATGTAATATTAGTAGAAGTGAGTCACTAAAGTTGAAGAGGTATGTAATCGTACCTGCAAAAGTTTTCTTATCATGGAAATGTCATGGAAGTGTGGAGTAATGAAAAATACCAGGGATTTTAAGTTAGATGTGAGGTCAGATCTTAGCCCTGCCACTATCTCATTCTTTAGCCTTGGTTTTCTTGTTCATGAGGAGTTATAATGCCCATCTCACAGGGCAATTGTAAGAATCTAATGAGTGGCACATAGAAGGTGGTCATGAAATGTTAACTATTGTGAAGAAGAAATGCAGTCATCACCTGCTAGGACCTAGAATTATGATAAAGTATCCTCCTGGGAGCTTTTGCTGTAATTAGGCAAGCAAGGCCACAAGGGACGGAGCAATTAGAGACCGGGAGGCCAGGGAATAAGCAAAGACTCAATTGTATATTGAGATCCGCAGGGAAGATGCCGACCACAAGCTCTGGCAGGTCTGTTACAGTACTGGACCGCTCCTCACCCTGACCCTTCCTCACACCGTCTTCTACCCATACCCTTGAGGATCCTTTCAGCGGCTAGTGCACTGTAGATCACACGAACTGCATATATCAGTGAACTACCGAGTCACTCAGCTACGTGCAGTTAAGCCACAGCCTGACAAAGCCAATAAAAGCAGAGGCAGTTTTGAGCTCCTTAGTGGGCAGTTCTACCTTAGGATTGTAGCACCATCACGCAAGGCAGCGCAGATGCATTGTGTGAAAGTGACAACATTCCCCTCCTTTCACTGAACGCCCTGTTTGCTTACTTGGTGCCAAGTGGCTCCCATGTAAACACTGAAGGACAGATTAAAGACCATATTGTACTTTTCTTTGCCATTGCGTGGAGAACACTATTTTTCACGTTGATAAGATCTGAGGGAAGTATAAAGCACAATGGACTTTTATTTTAATCACTAAACACTCACCCTATCGCACAGAGAGCCGAGACTTTGTTCTACTATTCCTGGCTACAAGGCTTTTGCCATTAGAAAAAGTAAAATCAGGTGGTTTAGAATTTATCCCAAGGGGATTGGAATGGTGCCCTGGGAACTCATTGGGAAGGGGCTGAAGTGACAGTATTTAGGCCTGGAGTTGACCGCATGCAGCTGTTCTGGGGCCTGACCAAAGAGGCAGAGCAGTGTAATTCTTGCTCTCCAATAGCCTGAGCCACACTGGCAAAGAGGGCCGGTGCCACCTGAGTGACTGAGCCGGAGCATGCACAGCAGACTCAGATGACTCCTACTTCCGCTACATCTCCTTCCCAGGTGTGTGCTGCTCCGAGTCTGCCCCAGATTCTCTCCAAACAGCAGCTCCTCTCTTGTCCCAGTTGCACTAGTGCTTTGCATTGTCTCGGGTCACTCTAGAATTGGAAGTCACCTTGTACCGGGTATCAAAAGGCCTATTTCTAGCTTCAGCATGGCCAGATGTCATTGAGCATGCCTGTTAGAACTTCCAGTTTTCTCAGCTCTTCAGACATATCGATTTGCTAGAGTTTAGAGTGTTGAGAAACCGGAGACGTGTGTGTGTAGAAGTAGTTTTTAAGTTTTAGGCAATATTTACATACAGTAAAGTGCATGAGTGAGATCTTATGTGTATAGTTTTGATGAGTTTTAAGAAAATATATACAGGCATCTCTTGTTTCGTAACATCCCAGATGTTACGTTTCTGACAAATTGAAGGTTTATGACATGCTGCATTGAACAAGCCTATTGGTGCCATTTTTTCTAATGTGTGCTCACTTGTGTTTCTGTCACATTTTGATAATTCTTGTGATATTTAAAGCTTTTTTCCTTATTATTATGTCTATTATGGTTATTATCTGTGATCGGCAATCTTGCTGTTGCTGTTGCAATTGTTTTGGGGTGCCATGAATAGTGCCCACATAAGATGGTGCACTTAATCATCGATAAAGGCCACGTGCTCTGACTTCTCCACTCATCAGCCATTCCTCATTTTCTCCCTCTCTCAGGCCTTCCTATTCTCTGAGATACAACAATATTGAAAATTAGGCCAATTAATAACCCTTCAATGGCCTCTACATATTCAATGAGAGGAAGAGTCATACGGCTCTTACTTAAAGTCAAAAAAAGCTAGTAGTGATTAAGCTTAGTGGGGAAGGCTTGTGAAAAGCTAGGCCTCCTGTGCCAACCACTTAGTAAGTTGTGAATGCAAAGGAAAATTGCCTGAAGGAAATTGAAAATGTGATTCCAGTGCGCACAAGAAGGACAAGAAAGGCAAACTAGTGGTCTGGACAGAAGATCAAACCAGTCACAATATTCTCTTAGCCAAAGCCTAATCCAGAGTAAAGCCCTAACTCTCTTCAATTTTGTGAAGGCTAAGGGTGGTGAGGAAGCTGCCAAAGAAAAATGTGAAACTAGCAGAAATTGGTTCATGCGGATTAAGGAAAAGAAGGATTTTCATAGTTAGAGAAGAGAAGTCAGTGCTTAGACTCAAAATCAGAGGACAGGCTGGTTCTCTTGTTCAAGGCTAATGCTGCTGGGGACTTTAGGTTGGAGCCAGTGCTCACTTACCATTCTGAAAATCCTAGGCCCTTAAGAATTATGCTAAGTTTACTTTGCCTATGCTCTATAAACCCTGGATGACAGCATGTATGTTTACCGCATGATTACTGAATATTTTAAGCCCAATGTTGAAACCTACTGCTCCAAAAATAAGATTTCTTTAAAAATTTATTTACTTATTTATTTATTTAAAAATTTATTACTTTTTGTTGATAATACACCTGATCACCCGAGAGCACTGATAGAGATGTACAAGGATTAATATTGTTCTTATCCCTACAGACAGCGCCATTCTGTAGCCATAAATCAAGAGGTAATTTTGACCTTTGTATCTTATGATTTAAGAAATACATTTTGTTAGGCTGTATCTGGTATAGGTATTGATCTGTCTGATGGACCCGGGAAAGGTAAGTTGAAAACCTTCTGGAAGGCTTGGCACCTGTGGCTCAATGGGCTAAGGCGCCAGCCACATACCCCTGAGCTGGTGGGTTCGAATCCAGCCCGGGCCGCCCAACAACAATGACGATTGCAACCAAAAAATGGCTGGGCGTTGTGGTGGGTGCCTGTAGTCCCAGCTACTTGGGAGGCAGAGGCAGGAGCCTATCTTGAGCCCAGGAATTGGAGGTTGCTGTGAGCTGTGATGCCACAGCACTCTATCCAGGGTGACAGCTTAAGGCTCTGTCTCAAAACAAACAAACAAACAAACAAACAAAACCTTCTGGAAAGGATTAACCATTCTAGATGCCATTAAGAACATTCTTGTCTCATGGGAGGAGGTCAGAGTATCAGCATTAGGAGGAGTTCGGAAGAAATTGATCCAAATTCTTGTGGATGACTTTGAGGGATTCAAGACTTCAGTGCACGAAGTCACTGCAGATGTGGTATAAATAGCAAGAGAACTAGAATTAAAAGTGGAGCCCAATGATGTGACTGAATTGCTGCAATCTCATGATCAAACTTGAATGAACGAGATGTTGTTTATGATGGATAAGTAAAGAAAGTGGTTTCTTACGATGAAATCTACTCTTAGTGAAAATGCTATGAACATCATTGAAATGACAGCATAAGATTTAGAATATCACACAGGCTGCACATGTTGGCTTACCTTTGTCATCTCAGCATTTTGGAAGGTAAAGGAGGAAGGATCACTTGAGACCAGGAGTTCAAGACTAGCCTCGGCAGCATAGTGAGACCCCTATCTCTACACAAAATTTAAAAAATTAAAATTTTGGGAGGTTGAGGCAGGAGGATTGCTAAAGCTCAGAAATTCAAGATTACTGAGCTATGATCATGTCACTGCACTCCAGGCTAATAGGCGACAGAGCAAGACCCTGTCTCCAAAAACCAAAAATATATCGAATACTACGTTAACTTTGTTAACAAAGCAGCAGCTGGGTTTGAGAGGATTGATGCCAACTTTGAAACAAGGAAAGTGAGTAAAAAATGCTATAAAATGGCATTATATGCTCAGAGACATCTTTCATGAAAGAATCAATTGATTCAGCAAACTTCACTATAGTCTTGTTTTAAGAAATTGCCACATCTCACCCATTCAATAAAAAAAAAAAAAAGAAAGAAATCGCCACATCCATCCAAGCCTTCAGC
The DNA here is from genome assembly GCA_963573935.1 of Arctocebus calabarensis. NCBI lineage: Eukaryota > Metazoa > Chordata > Mammalia > Primates > Lorisidae > Arctocebus > Arctocebus calabarensis. The sequence continues at coordinate 2,320 of CAUYON010112218.1, read as the reverse complement.
GGTCACCATTCTGATCAGGCAGTAGCTGCCAATATCAACCCGAGACCTTCTATCAGCAAAAAGATTATGACCCCTGAAGGCTCAGATGATTTTTAGCATTTCTTTTTAGCAATATAGTGTTTTAAAGTTAAGGCATGTATATTGTGTTTTTAGACATTATGCTCTGCATACTTAATAGACTACTGCAGAGTGTAAATATAACTTGTATATGTACAAGAAACAAAGGTCATGTGACTTGCTTTATTGAGGTATTCACTTTACTGCAGTGTTCTAGAACTGAACACACAATATTTCCAAGGTATACCTGTATAACTTTGTAGCCAACAGTCCAATCAGGAATTTCCCTCATGTTCCTTTTACAGCCCCTTTCAGCCAATTCCTTCCCACCTAGAAGAAACTACTATTCTAATTTCTATCATCATTGATGTTTTTCCTGTTCTGTCCTCAGTAGAAGCACTTTGAAAAGTGAAAGCAATTATATAAAACGCAGTATTCTTACCAAAAGCGACTACAGTGATATCCCAAATAGATCATGTATTATTTAAGGCAGAGGTTCTCAACCTGTGGGTCATGACCCCTTTGGGTGTCAAATGACCCTTTCATAGGGGTTGCCTAAATACATCTTGCATATCAGATGTTTATGTTATGATTCCTAATAATAGAAAAATTACAGTTATGAAGTAATAATGAAAATAATTTTATGGTTGGGGGTCACCACAACATGAGGAACTGTATTAAAGGGTTGTGGCATTAGGAAGGGTGAGAACCACTGATTTAAGGAGTAAGATCTAGTCGTTCACTTGGTGTTGAACAGATAGCATGGTAGACATTGACTCAATTCAATACTGAATCCCTAATGTGAATGAATAAAGTACAGAGAAAAAGTCTTTGGCCTGAGTTCTAAGAAAGCTGAATTCTGACCTGCTCTGGTGTATTTAGCTTTGGGACATTTAAAATAATAGAAAACATTTTTTATCTTTTTTTTCTTCCATTAAGTAAAGGAATTGAAGAAGAAAATGTTGTAGAGTGCCTTCATGCTTTTGGAAGTTACCTAACTGACAATGATAATGACTAACATTCATTGAATTCCTTAACATATACCAGGCATTATCCTGAATACATTTTATTAATTCATTACTGTAAATAATAGTTCAATAACGTAATCCTGTTACAGTTGACCCTTGAATGACATGGGAGTTAGGGGCACCAATCCTCACATTTTCGAAAATCTGCATATGGCTGTTGACTTCCCCCAAACCTAACTATTAATTGCCTAATTGGCTGGAAGGCTTACTCATAACATAAATGGTCAATTAACACACATTACATATACTATGTTAATATATAAATGAACACTATATATATCTATACTTTATGTATTATATATTGAATTCTTACGATAAAGTAAGGTAGGAAAAAAATGTTGTTAAAAAAATTATAAGGAAGAGAATATATGAGGTCAGATAATTAAAATCATGAGCTCATCTGAGAAAAAAGTGCTACCTACCTCATTGCTGAATGTTATTCAGTCACCTTTGAAGTGCTCTCTTTGGCCCTCTGGTGACTGTGGTGCTATTCAGCAATGAGGTATGTAGCACTTTTTTCTAGGACGAGTTCATGAACTTAGTTGTCAGACCTTGTACATTTTTGCTATTATTAAGTGGAAGTGGAATTGGAGGTGGATCATCACAAAGGTTTTCATCTTCATTGTCTGCATATTGAGTATGGTGAGGAGAAGGAAAAGGAATGAAAGAAAATTTGTGTGTAAGTGGACCAGTGCAGTTCCAACTCATGTTGTTCAACTGTGCTTCCATTGTACAGACGAGGACCTTTAGGGCCCGAGAGGTTACCCGTCATAAGGTCACAGAACTTAGAGTAGGCAGTGATTTGGACCTACATGCTTTATAACCTGCAACCTACCCACTGTGCTGCCAGTGACTGGGTGATAAATCAAGATAGTGGGTGTGTGGGAAAAATAAACAACATGGGTTTGTGGTTAGATTTGAGAAAGGTCTCATTTCAAAAGTTTCAAAATAAGGTTTTCTTTCTTTTTTTTTTTTTTTGAGACAGAGCCTCAAGCTGTCACCTTGGATAGAGTGCTGTGAAATCACAGCTCATAGCAACCTCCAACTCCTGGGCTCAAGTAAGTCTCCTACCTCTGCCTCCCAAGCAGCTGGGACTACAGGCGCCCGCCACAACGCCCGGCCATTTTTTGGTTGCAGCCGTCATTGTTGTTTGGCGGGCCCGGGCTGGATTCGAACCCGCCAGCTCAGGTGTACATGGCTGGTGCCTTAGCCCGTTGAGCCACAGGCGCCGAGCC
>CAUYON010112217.1:0-23158 GCA_963573935.1 Arctocebus calabarensis | reverse complement strand
ACATGTATACCATGGAATATTATACAGCCTTAAAGAAAGATGGAGACTTTACCTCTTTCATGTTTACATGGATGGAGCTGGAACATATTCTTCTTAGGAAAGTATCTCAAGAATGGAAGAAAAAGTATCCAATGTACTCAGCCTACTATGGAACTAATTTATAGCTTTCATATGAAGGCTATAACCAAATTGTAGCACAAGAGTATGGGGAGAGGGACAAGGGGGGAGAGGTGCGGAGGGAGGGTAATGGCAGGACCACACCTACTGTGCATCTTAGAAGGGTACAGGTGAAACTTACTAAATGTAGAATATAAAGGTGTTTACACAATAACCAAGAAAATGCCATGAAGGCTATGTTAACCAGATCCATGAAAATATTTCAGATTGTATATGAAGCCATCACATTGTACCCTATGAGTGCATTAATGTACACAACTATGATTTAATAAGAAAGTTACTGAGGACCCCAAAGAACTTTGTTGCATGTGGACCATATCTATCAATATTTATAGCATTATCAATTTAAAATGACAAAATGTTACTGTTTACTTATGTATTAAAATAATGCTAATAAATCCGTTACCTATTAACACGAGAAGCATACTTTTACAAAAAGTAACACGATTTTCCAAACAACAAAACAGGTGGGGAAAATTTCCTTGTTTTAAATTTTCACAAATCTATAACATAAGGCTTAATAAAACACATCTGAATTCTCATATCTGCATCTACATTCATTCTATTAAATATGTTGTTTTGGTTGAAGTACATGAAGAAAATCCAACCTCATACACATATGTAGACTTTTCAATTAACTGTGGATATTTGTCTTTGATACTATGTCAGAATACAACAAGGGATAGTTTTGGAAAGTTAGCTGCACTGTGAAATATGTACAGGTATCAGTGAATTTTCTTTCTCCATTACATTAAAATGTCTTGGGCTCTCTTCTACTTTGAATAGATCTTTATCAACACATGATTTTGTAATATTACCCTGAAGCCATAATGGAAAGTACTGGCTACTGAGTTATGTGACCTCCCAAGTGCTAACTTGTTACATTATGCAAAAAAAGTTACATTTATAAATTTCACTACCTCGGACATCTGGAAGTTTTTAAGTTGAGAAAATATCAAGCTCACTACGGTGAATACAAGCTTCCTAAAATTCTAATTTTTGCTTGAAAGTTCAAAGTTTATCATTGGCAAGTACCAACTGGTTTTCCTTGGAATGATAGATTCCTTTTGGTCAATTCTGAGAAAGTTCCAGTACCCAAATCTGAAGAAATTTACTTTGTATGTCAATTGTTATCTTTTTTTTTTTTTTTTGAGACAGAGCCTCAAGCTGTCACCCTGGATAGAGTGCTGTGGCATCACAGCTCACAGCAACCTCCAATTCCTGGGCTCAAGCGAGTCTCCTGCCTCGCCCGGCCCTTTTTTGGTTGCAGCCGTCATTGTTGTTTGGCGGGCCCGGGCTGGATTCGAACCCGCCAGCTCAGGTGTACATAGCTGGCGCCTTAGCCCGTTGAGCCACAAGCGCCGAGCCTTTTTTTTTTTGTAGAGACAGAGTCTCACTTTATCGCCCTGGGTAGAGTGCCGTGGCGTCACACTGCTCACAGCAACCTCCAGCTCTTGGGCTTAAGCGATTCTCTTGCCTCAGCCTCCCTAGTAGCTGGGACTACAGGCGATCTTTCACATTTTTTGAGGTTCAATATTATCAGATAATCACGGACTCCCATGATTTGCGGTTAGTCATTTGGCAGGAAGGGACAAGGGCCCCAAAGGGACATGCACAAATGTGCATATAAAAAGGGAGAGATGAGGCTCAAAATCAAGGTTCGAAAGCTTTTGGGACAGGGATGGTTTCAGGCCATGGTGGGAACAAGGCCAGGAGGCTGTCAGGACCCAGCACCCGGATGATCACATTGTGCATTATGATTCATATCAAGAGGCCCTCATGGAAGTAGAAACTAAAAAAACATCACTTTAGGAACTCGAAGGTGGGGGTGTTCCCCTTGGGGGATTCTTTTGAAGGATATAAGTAGGTCATTTCTCTTGACAGTTTTTGAGTTCTTAAGGGTGTCACCTCTGCAGTAGGAAGCAACCCATGGTACTAAAAGGGACCAATTTCCAACAGGAATCCCATATGGCAAGGAAGGAATCAGTAATGTTAATGGCCTGAAAAGGCTTATCATTTCTCTTAAATGCAGGTGGAGCTGAGTGGTCCCCAGGGCTAACAGTTGAAATGAAAGCACCTCTGGGAGTGTTACTGGATTCTGAATAATCTGGGTGAGTGTATTTCAAGTGATTAGTAAGGAAAATGAAAGTGATAAAGCCATGTATTATGTAGAGCTGCGGTACTACATCGTATTCACGAATGCATGCATCGTTCATTCATTCCTTTATTCCTTCATTTATCCACCCAATATTCAACACATATTTTTGTAGGTGCTGTTTGAAAGAGAGCTTTATAAGGCATGCTCTTTGCTGCCAAGGGGGCAATAATTCTACCAACCAGACCTGTTACATGGGACAGTGTGAAATATCATTAGGTTTCATGTGTTACTATATTGTCAATAAAACATTGTACATTCAGAAAATCTCTAACTGTCCTCACCACATGTACTGAAATGTCTCACTGTGAGTATGTGCACAAGCATTTGTGTTTAGAGATTTGGGGGGCAATGACAAAGTACTTAAGCAAATCTTCACTAAGTTTTAGCATGGTAACTGTTACTTGGTGTGGATATTTGTTTTATAAAACAAAATAAGAGCCCCAAACTCACTAGCACTTGGAAATGGAAACCTCAGAAACCAAGCCCTGTCTGTGTGGGAGGGGGTGAGGGAGAGGTTCTCCCTCATCTACGGATGGAGACCATTCAATAACAGATTTAGTTCCCATAGAAACCCTGCATGGCTTTTCTCTGATGACATACAAACTGGCCACACCAGAAGAGACACGGTGTAGTCAGCTTTCCTTACCCCCAGGTAATAAATACCCACTTCTGCTTCAGCTCTCATGATTCTAGAATAAATGAAGAGCTCCATCATGGATTATCAGCTACTTTTGCATCTGTTCAACAAAGGTAGTATTATTAATGGTGCAGTAAAGCCAGGGCTGACTGTGTCTGTGGATCTGCTTTGTTCCTTTGCTAATCTTTTGCATTTTCCCTTCTGGTCCCAAGACGTTAGAATAAACATGTTCTTTGGATGTGAGAAGACATCTGATCCAATATTGCTAATTAATGTAATCTTTTCAAAAGCATCCCAATATCCTTTGAAGGTCTTTGAATACTTTGGCAGAATGAGGAAAAAACTCACCGCACTTATTTAAAAATTCCTATTCAGAGCAGCATCCCCCTGAAGTTTCCTAACCAGCTGTCAGGCAGGCGGGTCCCTCCACAGCTTCTGGACAGCCCCTAGGCTCACAGAGAGATGGTGGAGAGGGTCAGCTTGACAGATTGTTTTTGCTGTCTTAACGAGCACAAATTAACAGATTTTGCAAAAAAAACCCTCTCTGGATTATGACAAATAAAATATCTTTCACAATATATTTTTGTGCTGTTCGATTTCTTCACATAGAGGCTGACAGCCCTCTTGCCTATTCAAGTTTGTTTCTAGTGAATGTTTTGCTATAACGACTCAGCCTGAGCTTTTTCCTAAAAATGCAAACATAAGAGTTTAGACAACAAATGCACAATGTGTCATATATATTTTTCACCTAGGGTGTTTGATGACAGAGGCTGACATCTGCTGCTGAGCCATTTTGTCTGTGGGTTGTTTATTGCCTCTTTTGTAGTAAATGCTTCTGCGTGGGCATTAACACGTGGTACAAAGATCATCACATTTTGCGGTCATTCATTTACATCTGTTCATATTGTTTGACAGTCCTTGAGCAGTCAGTTAGGCCACTTGCAATAATCCAGAAGTTCACACATATTTTAACCTTGGGTTACTTTCCTTTCCCTACCAAGTATATGATCAGGTAAACCAACCAGAGCACTTGGAGTTGTATCTGTTTCCAATGCTGTTCAAGGTCATCCCCGAGAGAGCTGTAGTACAGCTACTGTCCATTTGCAGTTGACATTGACATACCAGGCCAAACCGTCCATCACATAAGCTTGGATTGTTCCTTTCTATTTGTTGGTTATTTAGGATCCAGCATATGTGTGTAGCTGTGAGATGAGAAATTGTATGCTATCAAAGGAGAGGCAGGTGTTCTGGGGGTCTGAACTACCCAGCCATGCAGAATGCATGCTCTCTGGCCCTGCTGTGCTTAATACTGGACCACACCACTTCCATCATACAATGAACTGTTGCTGGTCCTGCCCAAGACGATGATTGGGATTGACAGAACCCAGCCCTTGTGGAGCAATTGAATTTACGGTCATGTGGTATGTCATTGTAAGGGATCAGTCTCTACCAGGGACCAGTATGTGGGTCATTACAAAAGCTTTGAGACACACAAAAATTAAGAAACATAAAATCTGCATGAATGGGAACAAATGAAGCCCTCCTAGGAAAAGTGATCAGCGGAGCAAGTTGAAATTTGCACAGGTGAATAAGAAAGGATGCTGTCGACTATATTTCTTGGAAGTGAAATAATGGACCATAACACAGTCCTTCTCCAAACTTTCATAGTGACCCGTGTACTACATCAGGAGTTGTTTTCAAAGAGCATATAATTATTTGCTGCAGGTAGTATGACTTTGGTCCAGAAACCCAGGAGTCTGTGTATAATCTCCCACTGGAACATGGCACACATACCACCTTGCCCCTTTTCTTACCACTGTTATCTCCAGCACCATTAGGTCTATCAATCCATGCCCATGGAGTGGTGGAGTTGTTCACCCTGCGTCTTGGACCTGCTGCAGAGGCCTCTTCTGCTCTAGGCTGATCCCACTTAAACCTGGAAGCTTTTTCCTGGTGTGTGGGCTGGAGCCGTATCTCTGCAAGTAGAATGTAGCCTGTTAAATAATTGTGCTTCTTTTTCCCTTTGTGATAGGACGCACAAGATATACTCATTTGGAGGGAATGTCAGTGTTTTCCTGACTAGTGGATGCCTAAAATTTTATAAATTTGTCAGGCCCCAGAATTCTCTGAGGGCCCATGTCACACTCCACTTGTGTGACAAGACCAGTGTATGTATCTATTGCCAAGACCCAAATGCTGGCCACATCTTTCTCATTTGCCTCCATTACCACAATATCATTGATGAAATGCTGTGAAGTTCCACAGGGTGTCCAGATGCTCCATTTTTGGACTGTGCTATGACTGAAGCACAGGAGTTATCCTTGAGTAAAACCAGATATGTTTTTCTGATCCATGTGAATGTCTGTGGTTTCTGATACTCTTTTCTGATTAAGACAGAGAGGAATATGTTTGAGAAAAACAGCTGCATACTACGAGGACATATGGGTGAGGACAATATTAACCTGCTGTAGCAAAAATACTGAATTTAGCATAATTTCTATGATTAGAAACATTATATGGTTTAATTTGTGGCATTTACTCCTGCCAGGAGATCACCCAGCTTCTTCAGAGGTCTGGCTGGTAAACTAATCACAGATATGATAAAGATGACCACAGTACATCTAAAGATCTTCAAGAGTTGCATTCATTCCCACTCCTACCCCTGTGATGGCTTTCTTTTTAATTTACTATTGTGGCTTGGCATAGGGTCAGTTTCAGAGATTTCTACTTGGTTTTCTTACTATGAAAGTTCTTAGTGTTCAGGCCCAGGACATAGTTTGGAGGGTACTTGACCTGTTAATTATGTCAAACAACTATACATTTGGGGATGGGATAAATGACTACAGAGTTGGTCCATAGATCCAATGGACTTATTGCAAACCAGACTTTGACCAGGACTCCACGGATAACTTGGCCTCTGAGTGTTTCTCAGTCTAAAAATAGGTTCTTACGACATTGCTATGGTTGGAATATGTCCATATTCATATATGTTCATGTTTTGATTAGAGGTATGGCCTTTTGGAAATAATTAGAATTAGATGAGGCCCTGAGGGAACTGATGGCTTCATAAGAAGAGGAAGAGAAACCAGGGTTGACATGGTGCATGCCTTTGCCCTCTCACCAAGGGCTGCCCTCCGCTGTGCTATGATGCAGCCAGAGGCCCTCACCAGATACCAGCACTGTGCTCTCAGACTTCATAGCATCCAGAACTGGAAGAGACAAATTTCTTTCCTTTTTTATTGTTTAATAAATTATCCACTCTTGGGTATTCTAACAGACAAAGACAGACATTTTGGGTCTCCAGATATCACTGTCAATTCAAATCCTGTGTCCAATTCTTCCTTCCTTCTTCTACATTTTTCTGAGTAAATGCTACAGATCCATTTTGGGGAAAACTTGTAGAATCGTGACCATGATACATACTATGGTATTCCAGGATCCTTCTTCCTGGGGACCCAGTTCTTTGTTTAGCTAACAGGTGCCATGTCTTGAAGTGGCTTAGGTCTAGAAACTGCAGAAGGGTTGTGACTTATTAGGGTGATTGTATTCAGCCTCCTGATTCTCTGTACTTAATTTCTTTTGCTGGGACAGGCTGAGTAGTATTCTAGTCTTCCACCCATTTATTTTGCCCCTGAAGGTAAATCTCTTTTATTTTCTGTAGATCAGCTAGCTTCCTGGGAGTCACTCTGACCTTGCTGGGAATTATAATAATTCTGACTCTCTGGATTCAGTTGTTTAAACACTGCCACTTGGCCTCAATTGTTTTGGGTCTCATCAAACCCATTGCTATAAGTCAAGTCTATAATAACTTTTCTTTTTTTTTTCCTTTAGAACAACTTCTGTCATATATTCATTAAACAAACATTATACATTTAAAAGTATATCACTAATTTATGTATTTAAAGGGAAAGAAAAGAAACATTTGTGTTAGTCCTCATTTTCTAGTTTGTTCTAAAGGCGCTAGAAAATTATGGGACATTCCTTCCATAGAATCCTGTAGGATAGAACGTAGGGTTAAAAATGCCAGGCATTAGGGACAGAGTGATCTTGGAAAAAGCTGAGCATCACTGCTGGCCCTGAGTACTAAAAACTATACTCACCAGACACAGCCTGCTGTCCCTAAGTCATGTATTAGCAGTGACAAAAAAAAGACAAGACAGAGTGCAGTAAACAGGATGTGTTAGGAATTCAATCATGCAGTTAAAGGTTAACTCCTTGTTTTTCAACCTCTACCCTCTCTTTGAAGCTTGCTGCTATGATGTAATTTCTCATGCCTGAGATTTCAATAAAGGCCTGGGAGGAACACTGGGAGTGGCTGCACCCTTGTCTATCACCCAGGAGGGCTTGCTGGTGTTGGCCTTCCTGGGGCCTCAGTTCAATGCAAATGGACTGAGTAGGTGTTTCTTCTTTTGCGTTGGGTCGCACCAACAGCATCCCACATATTTCAATTAGACTTACAAAATTATAGATCAACCAATGGTCAAAACATTTTTGGTAAAAAACGAAACACAGATAGTTTTGATAGGATGCAGAGTCTTTGGGCTAATGACATCTTTATCCTCAGGTTTGTGTTAGTGGTGGTGTTATTCTCTAAAAATGCAAAAGCCATTTTTGTAGCAACCTTTCTGACCATTGGTTGTGGCCTTCAGAAGAGGCCACCTCTGCTCTAGCAAATACACTGGGTTTGATTGGGTTAAGTGCATGGCTGTCTACTTTAAGGTGCTGCTGGAGCCCCTCTTACCAGAGTATTCCTGGGTCCTTGGTACATGTTGCATCTTTGGGGACTTCCTGTGGAGGTTAATTCTCTAGTGGCCCATCTGGCTTTGTGTCATAACTCGGTGACAGAATGTGTGTTGTTCCAAGAAAGGAATGCCCCTGAGGAAGCTGGCTCTCTGCCACCGAGGCAGGCCTAGAAGCTGGTAACAGCATGAAGCCACCCAATGACAACACCCACCCCCTCCCCTCCACAGCTGGGCAGCACATGCTTTGTTGGGGATCTAAGCCACATGCCCCCTTGTATGACACAAGCCATTAAGAGGCTTTTTATTGCTATTCTTCCTGCTTTGTAAGACATATTTGCAGAACTGAAGTTAAAAAGAGCAGAGCAAACCATAGCTCATCCAAGACACTATGCTTGCCTTTCTGCTTTTGTACATTACCTGTGTGTACAAACCCAGACATAGCTGCCTCTTTATTTCCTTAACTCTAGGTTATAGTTAACTGTTCCAAGAACAATAAATATTTCGGGCAGCGCCTGTAGCTCAGTGAGTAGGGCACTAGCCCCATATACTGAGGGTAGTGGGTTCCAATCCGGCCCCGGCCAAACTGCAAGAACAACAAAAAATAGCTAGGCATTGTGGTGGGCACCTGTAGTCCCAGCTACTTGGGAGGCTGAGGCAAGAGAATCGCCTAAGCCCAAGAGCTAGAGGTTGCTGTGAGCTGTGATGCCACTGCACTCTACCAAGGGTGAAAAAGTGAAAATCTGCCTCTAACAAAAAAAGTACAATACATATTTCTCTTAATCATATGACTTGAAATCTTTGCAGGTAATCCTTTTATCCCTAAGAATGTGAATTACAAGAACCTCTTCTGGGGTCCTTCACCTGGGTTGTCCAAACCACATCTGTCACCATTTCCCTGCTACCTGCAGTGAACTCACCAAGTAAGAATCCTGGAGCCAATGTGGTGTGCCATCCTCACAAAGCTGGTGAGGGGTAGTTCTGTCTCGGTGTGGGCAGGGGACCTAAAGACCCCGAAGTCAAGTCAAATTTGATTTAGTTATTTTATTATATTGATAGAGTTTTGATATCCTTCCTTTGTTAGAATGATTTTTGAAATATGCTATGCCTAATGATACCATTTTGTGTTTAAATCCTTTAATGGTTTCCCATCATTCTCAGAAGAAAATACAAAGTTCTGGACCTGGGCAACAAGGCCTGAGTATGGTCTGGTCCCTGCTTACCTCTCCCATCTCAACAGAACCTTTTATTTCTTCTAACACTTTTATTATAAATTGAAAAATTACAGTTGTATATATTTATGAGGTACAAAGTGATGTGAATTATAAATACAATGTGGAATAATTAAATCAAGCTAATTAACATATCCATCACCTCAAATATTTATCGTATATTCTGAGAGAGGCCTTAGATGTATAGAAATGAGCCTAACAAAGGACTAGAGGAAAAGATATACTTTAAAGACATGATTATATAAATAACCACTTAATTATAACAAGCATTAATACTCCTTATTAATTATTCTGTTTTTTCTTTTTTATGGAGGTAGCCTGTTATTAATGCTTTCCTGCCTCAGCAAAGCATTCTTCCTGGACTTTATTTCAGTGCCTTTTTTGCATAGCAACATGCTTCTATCTGTGGATTTACTGGTTTTGGTTACTGAGTGACTCCTAGCAGAACCCCACAGGGTCCCACTGCGGTGGGGTCTGCTCTCATGAGCCAGCTCCTCCTCTTTGGGGGTGGGGTAGGCATTGAGGTGTTACTTTTCCCCATATGGTATGTCTGGTGGGTAGGACTGATGCATCCTGGTCTCTTGTCTGCAGTCCAGTTCTGCTGGTCTCCTGCTCAGAAGCTGACATTTGAGTTGAAGCCAAGTAACTGGTCAGTCACAAGATGCAAACTGGTCAGTTCCCCAGCTCAGCCTGTCCTTGCACCTGTCCTTTGGTCTGTCCTATGGATGCTTTCTGTTCCAAACTGGCCAGATTTCTCCGGACTCAGGACAGCACCCTGACAGCTTCAGCTGCCTGACCTCACATTGGATCCCTTGGAAAAAGAGCTCTCCCTGCCTAGTTGTCAATTTCTTCACCCTTTCAAATGGATGATTGCTGCAGAGAAATCAGACCCTTGGCCCTGTCTCCCATTTTCCTTAATGTCCAGGTTTATTACTTTGTTTTGAGGGTTTGGGTCTTGAAACATATTTAAGTCCTTAGGTTTCAGAAAAGAAAAAATAAAAATGTATTCTCTCCTTTAGAAAGGTCAACAAGGAGTGGGGCTGGGTTGGGGTGGAGTAGAGAAACAGCTTACAGTTACTGCCTTCAGGTGAGAGGTAACCGGTGATACAATGACCAGGAGGCAGAAAGAGGACACGAGACACATCTCCCCTAATGTTTTGCTCTCTCCTGCTGTTGTCACTCTGTGTGGGGCCCAGGCTGGAAAGGCTGGTCTGGATAGACACTCTCGCTGAGACCCACACTATTGATTCATTGAGGGCTGTGTGCCAGATTTCTCTTCCAGCCCATACAAAACTAATCAAATTAATGGATGGGGCTGCTGGTTCTCATCAAATGCCATTAAAATATAACTCTTTCATGAATAATTACAAACATCGACTCAAAGCAATTGATTATAAGAACCACACATTTCAAAAGGGAGGAATAATTGATGTTTTCTACATGTGAATAAGGGTCTAAGCAATTCTGGGATACCAGTTGTAAGTGTACAGCTATAATCACAGTTCATTTGAGTTTTAGAGCTTCTGACTTGTGTTTATTTTCCAGTCTTGGCATTCAGACAATGACACGTAAAGGCCTGAAAGCCTGTTCACCCTGTTCAGTCCTACCTGTGGACTCATTATCTTTTTTGGCTTACAGTTCAGAGCTATGAACTATTGACAAAGTTTGGTATATTTTCTTTCTTCTAGAAGATTGGCTTCTCAGGATACACAGTTGTCGTAACTGCCTACTCAATCTCAGTCGACTCACCCATGCAAACCCATAAGAAGTAATTGAATAGTCAGGTGAAGATAGAGGAATCTGTCTCAGAAATTAGACCAGTGGACTTCCAACTTCCCCCTGTGATGGGCTGATCTTTGTTTCAACTGTGTCTCATGCTTTGTCCTGGTTTGCCTTTTGGTACCGACCCTGAACTTCCCTTACTTGATAAGAAGTTTTGCGCACATTTTTCTTACTCATCTGTGATACTCACTTTTAACTGGATTTTTAAAATTCACTATCCTTAGCCCTCATTCCTCATTTCAAGTATAAAAATGATCCTGCCTCCCTCCTAACTGAAAGAATTTGACCGGCAGAGTTCATTGTTTTCTAATGTCTATCATGGAGAGGATCAGAGAATTTGAGAGTATTACGTAAATGAGCCAATTCTAACTACATTACTTCACTTAATATATAGTTGTCCTGATTCAAGTTTTATTGAGACAGAAACTGTGATAAAAGTCAATGTATAATTCCTCCTCCCTACCCCAGGCCATCATAGGCAAGATTGAAGAGTTAATAACCTAATTGGAGGTACAAACTTGTGAACATATGGTAGAAGAAAGTTCTAGACACACTACAATAGCTGAAAGATAGGTCATATAGGATCACAATGAAGGGACTGTTATTTTACTTTTGAAGGTAAAAAAGACTTAATAAAATATGACATGAGGTGATCCTCTAGGTCATGTTGGGAAAGGCAAAATTCTACAAAAGCAGAGTTGGGTGGTACAGGGGTCCAACAGGATACCTGTCAGAAATTGAATATGGTTGGATGGCTAGAATTCACTGGACTGGGGAGAGAAAACAGGAGAAGCAGGCAACGTCTTGAGTGCCAGATGCAAATCTGACTTTTATTAGTGATTCTAGAACTGATGTTTGTAAGAGAGGCACCTATGAAATTTTAAAACTCAGCTCATCCCCCACTCACTAAACTGGAACTTTCAGGTGTGAGACACGGCTAGATGTATTTTTTTTAAATGTTCCTCTGACCAGAAATTCCCTAAACATATTCCCTGAGCATTGTGGGAACAGTGCTGAATAGTCCTTCCTAGTATCCCTTGAAGTTGGGAAGAACTTGTAACTGAGTTCCAGCCAATGGAATGCAAGAAGTGATACACGCCACTTCCAGAACTATTCCTGAAACTTCCCACAGGTTCTTTTACTCTCTTTTCTCATCAGCCAGCTGGGTATACAGAACACTTTGAGACTTTAGACAGTCAAGGAGTCACTTGTTTGAATATGAACCCCTGAGTCACTGCATGGAAGGCTGCTTAGTAAACACCCAGTTCTGTTGAATTATGAGTGAAAAACAGATTTTCAAGTCAAAGCATTGGAGTTTTGGAGTTGTGTACAATTACATTAAAAACCATTGCTGGGCAATAATTGGTCACTGAAAGAATGAAGCGATATGATCAAATTTCCACTTTAGAAAGATCGTTCTGATAGAAATGTGGAGACTGAATAACACTGGGAAAGATGAGAGTCAGGAAGAGCAATTAAGATCAACTGCAATTATCCTAGGAGAAGATGATGAAATTTCTGCATGACAGTGGTGACAATGACAGAGAGTAGGACACTGGAGCAATTGCAGAAGACACAAAGTAAATAAAATCTATTCACTTTGGAGACCAGGTGGATACCTAAATGACAGAGCCTCTCAGTTTTGTAGCAAACTTGAAGCTCTAAATGTTGCACCTCCAATCCAAGTACATTATAAGTTGGTTAAAGATAATTTAAAAAAAAATAAAGGTAATTTCATGGTCATCAAATTTGAATAGTAATTGTTAAGAGTTTTCTTTCCTGATTTCAGTTGATGTGGTCTTCCTATTATCTGACATATTTTATTTCAGTAAAGAGTAACTGTTTTTAAATACAGATCTTTTCTAGTGTGGTTAGGTTGAAATCAAGTGGACTATCTGGATTAAATGGTGTATTCCAGGAAACTAAGTTTATAAGATAAATGGAGAACTATGATATTGCTTTAAAATCTTATTGTATAAGGCACTGTGGCTTCCGTGAAGTGTTGCCTTAATTCCATGGCAGGAGCTCACCACTAAGATGAGCTCTTTTTAAAAGGCCAGGCTGGAGCAACACCCTGGTTCAGAAGTGGCTACTGCAACTGCATCCAAACACAGCCAGGAAGATCCCCAGATGCAAGGGCGCAGGTGTCTGGCGACGCTCTTTAGATGCTGAAGACACAAGCACTTTCTCTTCAGGATTTATGAAAGGCGATGGATTACTGACAAGATGAGAACGTTCTGATAAGAGAAGCTGGTAAAGCAATCACAAACGGAAGGAAATAATTTTAGAACTCTGGAGCCAAGGAATCCTCGAGGAATAAGTTTGGCCCAGCGGCTCCAAAGGATTATAACCATTGATTTCAGACAATATAGCCACTTGCTTTAAACTAGGGAATCTGAACGTCAGTTAAAAGTGAAAAGGGATTACAGTGTAGCTTGTTGAGTTCAAAACAACAACAGAGACAGAAAATTAGGAGCAAAAGTCAGTTTTGACAAGCTGTCTACACACTTTGCTCTTCCTGTGCCTTAAATATATGGTTGGCAAAAAAAAAAAAAAAAAAAGGCAGCATTGACTTGGAATAGGATGGGGGTGGGGGCTCTGTAGAAAGCTGGGTGCTGTAGGGGACTGAAGCTTGCACCTGTGTTATTCACATCTGCGTGAAGGGGCCACAGTTTGCTGAATGCCTTCCCGTACAGTATGTGGTCTTATTTGGTCCTCTTCAAACCTCTGTGAAGTATTCCCATTGTAGGGTTGAGAGAAAGGCTTGTCATGCTCAAGGTATCATATCTTGACACCTTGATGACTCTACCTAACAAAATCAAATATTGTGACCTGGTTCTTTGTAGCCTCACATTAAAAGGAAAAAGAATAGTTTTAGATTTATAGACATTTTTTGAGGATAGTATGGAGAATTCTATCTACCCCATGCCCAATTCCCTCTTTTATTAATACTTTACATTAAACCGTACATGTGTCACAATTAATAAATCACCACTGATGTGAAAAAAAGTTTTTAAAAATAATAAATTTTACTTGTTGCTTCAAAATATTGTTTCTAGAGCCCATATTCAAATTGTGCTTCCTAGATCTGGTTACCAGCTAATCACTTATAGTCTTGTTTGAATATTCATAACTACCTACTCTTCTTCTGACATTTTCTGAGGGGTGTGTTCAAAACATGCAGCGTTCCAGGCCAGGGAAGTGAAATCATAAAATAAACCATTTCTGATGCTAGATATTGTATTGGGACAAATCTGTGTTGTGGTTTTTGTAAATCAAAACAGTTGGCAATGAACCGACTGCATCTGCCATTTAATTCAACCTTATCTGTTTCAATCTTATGCTTTAATTACACCCAGGCAGCTGTTAGAAATGAATATTTAGCTTCAGTTCTTGAGAGGTAAAACTTGCTAGAAGGAAGTCCCTTATGGTTTTATTGCTGTTCCTCAGATTATCCTTATCAAAGATCCTGTCTACAGAGTTATTCTAGTTTTGTGGGATGTTAAGGAATGATTGTAATGGAAAATTAGAAGATTTGGGAACCACATAAACATGGATTCAAATCTTAACTCTTCATCTGGTGAGTGCTGTGGTTTAGATATTTGACCCCTCCAAACCTTATGTGGAAACTTGATCCCTAATGTTGGAGACGGGGCCTTATGGGAGGGGTTTGGGTCATGGATGGTGAATACAGAGTATACTGAAATTAACTATGCTTACCTTCAACAGTTCACGTATTCAGTGGAATAATTTATTTCTGCATTGGAAATACTTAAAATGGCAGCATTGTTAATATGAGGATGGTAGTATTATTAATATGAGGATTACACAACAATCTGGATAGAGCAAAAACATTTATAAGGTCAAGGAGCATCTTTTAATTGATTTTGTTACTATAATTCTCAATTATAAATCATAGCAGACCTTCTCAATAAGGTAAGTAAGTCCTTAAAAAGCCCAGCAGTTTAATTACTTAGTGTTAAGGAACTTAAGACCTTCGAAAAATCACATCGGAGGATAGAAGTAAGGAACACAGCTGTGAAATATATTATATGTGTTTTACACGCACTGAAGTAAAAGAATTGATGCCTTCTCCTAAATCAAAATACTGTCAATGATATTTCATAGATACCAAATTAGTAATAATAGTTTTCAATTTTGTTTCTCACTAAATTTTCCAGAATCTCTATTGCAAAGCACTTGCGAGACAGTGTGTTAACTTTTATAAGCTGATGGTATACTTAGAAGCCAGCTCTGATTCGTATCCCTTCTTCTATCAAGGCTTTCGGAATAAGTGTTGAGTTTTGCTTTTCTCCTCTCATGTTGCCCACTTCTCCCTCCCTGGCCTCTGCAATTTTTTTCACAGGTACCATTTCTCCTCTCCCGTGTCTCACTCTGCTCCTTGGGGCAGACACAGAGTAAATTTAACCCTGGAATGTGTAAGGAACCAACCAAGTGATCGACTTTTATATATTACAATAACCTCCACTATAGTGAACATAGCTTTTTTTTTAAGTCCCCCCAACTAACACACAAGAGTCCCCGACTCAGATTGATGTTCCTTTTACAGGACCCTCGATCCCTTACTTGTCATGTTACAGCCCCCTCATAGTAAAATCGCTGTTTTTATTTCTAAGATTTCATCATAGCAACTCCCCTTTTCCATCACTACCTGCTTTTCTCATTTCATTATAAATATCCACCTCTTTTTCTAGTTAACTTCAACTTGTAAATTATAAGTACCACACCGAAACTTCTCTAGTTGTCAAACGATGATATAGCTCTAGTCTAGTCTAAGTTGTAGTAAGCCAAATTTTGATGAGCTTGGTTCTCTTACATGTATGAGTTCCCATGAATTACAGCCCTAGGCACACAAATATGTCTAAAAGTTTAAATAGGGATAAATGAGGAAAGTGCCAGTTTATCTACTGCCAAACTAATTGAGTTGTTCTTGCTGACTCATAGGTCAGAGCTGGGTTCTGAGAAACAAAGCAAGGGCAAATCAGGCCAAATAGAGTTGTGAGCCATGTCACTAGCTCAGAGGGAATAGCCAATAAAAGCACCATATCCAGCTTGTGGTTGGCATGACCAAGAGTTTAAATTAAAAATAGGGATCAGTATATTCTTAGGTATTTTAATTTCTTTGTTGCTACTGTGAAAGGTATTGTACATTTGATTTGATTCCCAGCTTGACTGTTATTGGTGTATTTGAAAGCTACTGATTTGTGTACATCGATTTTGTAACCTGAGACTTTGCTGAATTCATTTATCAATTTGAGGAGTCTCTTAGTTGAATCTCTGGGATTTTCTGGTTATAAGCTTAGATCATCAGCAAAGAGAAATAGTTTGATCTCTTCTTTCTTCATTTGGACCCCTTGGATTTACTTCTCTTGCCTAATTACACTGCTGAAAACTTCTAGCCCTATTCTGAAAAGCAAACAAACAACAACAAAAATACCACCAAGGAAATGGAGATCAGTTCAGATCGTGCACAGATACACGATAAGCAATTCAGGTTAGTGAGATTCTGGCTGAATGTCAGATCCAATTGGCAACAAGAGCTTTTGGTTATAGGGACAGCTAAAAATAATTTATTAGCATTGTATCTCTCATGTTTCATGGTGAAATTTTGTTCATGACTAAATAATGCAGAAGAATTGCTTATGGAACCCAGTGGTGAGATAGAACGTAGTGACCCCCATCTTCAAATCGGAGTCTTTGCTGATTTCCTCCCCCTGCACTGTCAGTCAGAATGTCAGTTTCTGGATGATACTTGTTTCAAAATCTGAGGTTATAAAAATAAAAGATTTTTTTCTGCCTGATTGACTCATAGGGCAAATAGAGAAGAAATAATTCTTAACATTGTTAATGTTTATTTTACACTAAACATAAAGATACTAAAAGATAATGGTAACATGATAAGAGACACCATGGGGAGAAATGAGGTAACTTACTATGATTATGCAATACAAATGGGCATGTGGTGATGAGATTTATGTCTAAGTGTATGCTATCAGCCGTAAACTCATAGTGTTTATTTCCTTTTCTATTTAAACTGCTAATGAAGTACTCTGTAAACGTAGGATACTAAAATTGGGTCAAATTAGTACAAATGCTGCATTACATGGAATAAAATACTGTAATTACTGAACAGTAGAAATATAATTATTTATAGCCCTTAAACATCACTATAATTAAGACATCACATTTGTTAAGCCTTCTTTAGAATATGTGTTTAGTGATTTGTAAATCTTTTTTCTAACTCTTTGATTTCTGAGTTGGTTACATTTTATTATTTTCTGTTAGTACTCCAAAAGGTTCGGTATTCAAAAAGCTCTGTAGAGCTCCTTGGGCGAGAATCCAAGACTAAACATGAATGGTTTTGATTTTCACTTTTATTTTATTTCACTATCTCTACTTAGTATAAATGCAATATCCTCAGGGAGTAGCAAAAGAAGAAACAGGATCCATATGTTGATTAAAAAAGTCGTTATCAATATTTAAAATTGAATAGTAGAAGGCTGAAATCTTATTTGATCATTAAGATGTCATTCATCCCTGTAAGGTGGGGATCCCATTTGGTACTCAATTTATAGAAACTCAATCTCTAGTAGTTAATAGTCAGTTTCTCTAGCTAATCCTTGAAGACACATATGTGTGGTGCCCTAGGTTTGCTATTTTTTCCTTACTTCTGTTAGTTTGATTCTTATTAAAATATTTTCCCCCTAATACCACATGAAAATTTTCAAATAATATTTTTATGAGGAATTCTTACCGATAATAAATGTGTACTTTCTAGATTAGCTTTTTTTTAATTGTATAAGACAATGACTTTCAGAATGAATAAAAGATATGGTACCAGGTGGCCTTATTTACTTGTCCCAGAGCTGAAAGTTGTCTGTCCTAGGGTTTGAAAATTTAGTAATGACCACCATTGCGAAGGGATGACAGGGTGAGTTTCTCTTGATGGTATGATCAATGGTCACACCACAGTGAGCTTGATTTCTGCATTTTTTGTGTGTGTGTGTCAAAGATGTTTATGATTCTACTAGCAGAGCTATTAGAGGTAGAAGGAACAGCAGGGGCATGGTTCCAACTGCTTAGTAAACAATTGTAGAAAGATGTTTATTAAAGCTGGCTCTCAAGTGACAGATAAATGCATAGTTCTATTATGCATGCTACACGGCAAGCTTAAAAGCAGATAGATCAAAACAAGAGAGGTTTAAAAAATCATAAAGACAAAATGCAGCTATGTCAGTATGTGACAGGAAAATCATTTTGCCTTAAAAGTGATCCCCCTCAACTCCCTCAAGAAACATAACCATAATTTATGAAACAAAATTAACAGCAAGTTGGTAGTGTTCTATTTTTCTTAACTTGCCTGGCATCAAGCTTTAAAAATCCCTTTTAAATGGACTCTTATGAAGCTAAGATGCAACTGAATGCCCTAAACAAAAACTATAGTACATAATTACTAATGTAGAATTCTTATTTATTTATGTGCAATACTTAGTTCTTAAAAAAAAAAAGTACATACACACGCACACACACACACACACGCATGACACTAAACAGATTTTTTCATGCCCAGCCTTTTCAGCCTGACACGGTTCTCCTGTGTGATTTTTTAAGAGAAGTTCCTTTTCAGAGTTGGCGTGCATTTTTCAATTTTCACTGTCTAGAGCCGTATTTGCAGAAAGATGTACAAATATTGTAGATGGGGGGCTGTGCGGCTCTCACATGATTAAACTTCAGTTCCTTGGAGGTCTAGGATTTTGTGTAAATGCCAGTAAATTTGAGAGTTCACCCAACTGAGCCTCTTAACCTTTGTTCCCAAAGGTGAAGGGCAGGATTTTTAATCAAGTAGCAATTTATCCTTAATTAGGAAAACATAATTAGGTATTATCATCTAATTGCAATTACTAGCTAGAGAAAGTCACATTTCATGAGTAGTGACCTGTGTTGGGTTATAGTTCTCCTATCCTAAATTTTCCATCTTTATTTGTGTTTGGCAGACAGCCAATAAATATTAAAAGGTAATCACCAGGTTTTGCTGCAGTCCAGCTGTCAAAGTCACCAACTCTGCTGCTGAATAAGGAACAAGGAAATTTTGACTCACACCTCAGTTTCCTGCTTAGACATCAAGTGTAAATGAACATAATTGTATACCACACAAACAAAATGAAACAAAGCAAAACAAAAACACCTCAATCCAAGGTAAACAGGTGAGAGAACTTTTCCACACTTCATTTCTGATACAGTTAAAAAGTTTAATGTCTCAAGGCACCACTATGGTTGAACATCAGATACATGGGTAATCAGCTTGTCTACGATGTTGTAAAGTCAGTAAATAGCTTGTGTGACTGTGGAAAGCAATCTCTATGGGACTGGTAATATATGGTAGGCACGTGTATAGGCACGTGTATATAATACAAATAGAAAACAATGAGTCCTAGAAAAAGCATGTTGAGCACCGTGTGGCATCATTTGTATCTCTTTACCTAATGCTACGTAAACCTTAACATTTACAAAAGGAAAGACTAACTGTAAAGGTACACTTAGAGTTGCTTTTTGTGCTCTCTCCAAGGAAGTGGATCTAGTTCGTAGAAGGACTTTTAGAAATCGCTGGGTCTTGCTCAGCTTCTGTTGTGCCCATAGATTCATTCAAGTGTGAGCTCAGGTTTTCCGAGGTGAGGTGGGAAGACTTGTAGACGATCTCGTTGAAGTCGGACCTGATGTAGACCAAAGCAGGGTCATTCAGGGGGTCTTCCACCGAGGCCTGCGTGTTCTCTCGAGTGATTCCCATGTCTTTGCTGTGTTCTGATGGGGATTTTCTCTGCATGCGGGTGTAAGTTTTGTCTTGATTCTCCATGCCTTGCTCATTTTTCAGAAACCGTCCAAAGAACCAGATGAAGAATCCAAACCACACAAAGGCTATCAGACTTGGGACAAAAGCCAGACACTTGATGTCAAGGCTAGCCCCTATGAACCTGCTGTGTAAGAACATGTCTCCCTCAACATAAGTTTTATTTGTCCGAGGGTTAGTGTGATTGGACCTCCATTCCCAGGAAAGCTTGGTTCTGTTCAAGTCCTTTAAACTTTCCGAGTCTTTCACTGTATATATCTTCTGTCCTGGGCCAATATACTGCCCATATTCATGAGGTTTATAAAATATTTGGTTCTTCCACATATTAAGATCCAAAATCAAGACAAGAAAGATAATTCCATAGTTAAACCATTTGCCTGCATCAAAAAAGAAAATACTGCATTAATCAAAGGGCCATAAAATTGCAATAGGGTTTTCTACAATGAAATGAAGATAATGGCATAATAGAATAAATTGTTAATGTTTTAGACCTGTTAACAATTAAGGTTTTGAGGGTGCTATGCTTCCATTAAGTGAATTGGAAAAGGAAATTTACTAAATGGATTCTAGGCATATGAAAACACAACTGCAAGTCCCCAAGTCAGCAATTTACAGTATTTATAGTAACAAGAATAAATGTCCTTATTTCATTTGCACCACAGCTATACTCAAATTTGGTTCCATGTAGGTTATTCTCTAGAATATTTCAATTAACATTAAAAAAATAAGTCTAATGAAATTCTAAGAAAAGTTCAATATAAGATTGAACATCTTTTACAGTTTTATAATTATGTCTGTGCAAGAAATAAATCATTTTGCAATGCAAGCACAGTGGTTTATCAATTGAATTCACATTGCTGTTGTAGGTGACCTGTTGATTAAGCCATTAGTTGATGTGATTCAGATCAATAATCCTTCAGCGTTCATTTCAAGACCTCAAAATTAAGTGCATCAACTTCTCGTTGAACAGAATGCATTTATCGGACATATAAATATAACAAAAGCTATTGAACTAGATGAAAAGATGATTTGGAGAAATTGTAACCAGTATGATTTCTTTGTAATATATAAAATGTTATATAAATAATACATTATTTGGTGATATATCATCAAGCAATATCTTTCATATGCAAATGAAAAGATGTGGAAAAACTTTCAAGGAATACTAGTTTCCATTATAATTTTTACCATGATCTATTGCTGGTTTTACAGTAGCATGTATATTATAAACCTATAGTTACACCCAACTCATAGGTTTGTTGTAACAAGTGAGGTGACTTATGTAATGGGTTCTAGAAGCTTAGTTATAATGATTTTATGTAGAATTCAAAATTATTTTCTTTTATATTTGAAGATAACTGTGTTCAACATTATCAGGTTATAGCTTCATATGATTGTGCATTTTGTGACACATAGTCTAACAGAATATAGCTACATTAAAATACAAACGTGAGGAGGTTAGGAAAATATTTTATTACCATTACATATGCTTAGCTCCTATTAAATGTAAAGTTAAAGTGTTTTAATCCTGGTTCGAAAAGTTACTAGCTGTGTAATCTTGGGCCAGTTGTTTAAATTTGTTAAAGCTCATTTTCTTTAAATGCAGGAAACAATAGCATTTACTAGTTCTTAGCCTTTCACAAGATTATTAGGTGCTGTGCACAGTGCCTGGTACATAGTAGGGTCTCAGTGTTATTATCATCCTCAAAGCCTTGCCTAACCCATGATAATTTCATTTGCATGAAAAGGTGCAACTTGCTCTCTATGAAAAGAATTTATGTAAACTATATGAAAGGAAATTATAACTCTGCCTGTACTGAAATCATTCAACTATACAGACTTTATAATATTGTTAATCAAAGCCCTTGCCTGAGTGATTTTTGGTTTTGCATACATCAACTAGAAAGAACATTTGGAGTGTTGCTTCCAGGTATGATTTATTTATAATATCTGGCATAGTTAAATTCAAATCACTCCTTAGGTCTTCCAGTTTCACTGAAGAGGCGAAGGAACCGCTGAGCTAGAGCCTGCCCACCTTAGGTCTTCCAAACTAAAGCAGGTTCATACCAAGAATAAACCATTCTGGACTCTTTGCGGGATACATTGTTAAATGCTGAAGGTGTGCTTCTGTCTTCCAGAAAGGAATTCATCATCCTATTAGGGAAACAGGACAGGAGATGTCCACAGACAGACCATAATTAATGAGGCCACTATTTCAGAGGTACCAACTGAGTGACACAAACCATAACTGTTGAGAAGATGGTATAAAAACAAAAGTAATTTCTACAGAAAAGATTTTTTTAAAAAACATACATGGTGGACGGTGCCTGTGGCTCAGTGAGTAAGGCCCCGGCCCCATACACCGAAGGTGGAGGGTTCAAACCCGGCCCTGCCAAACTGCAAAACAGAGAACTAGCCAGGCATTGTGGTGGGCACCTGTAGTCCCAGCTATTCGGGAGACTAAGGCAAGAGAATCACCTAAGCCCAAGAGCTGGAGGTTGCTGTGAACTGTGATGCCACTGTACTCTACTGAGGGTGATAAAGTGAGACTCTGTCTCTAAAAAAAATATATATATATATATATAATATATATACACATATATATACATATATATAGCACAAAATTCTCCATTTCGGCCATTCTTTTTCTTTTATTTATTTTTTATATTTTTAGTAATCATAGCTGTGTACATTAATGCAATTATGTGGTATAAGGAGCAATTTATGTGGTCCTTGAAGGAAAAGCACTACAGAAAACAATCTGGAAAATTCTGGGTTTTTTTTTTTTCCCAGTCAATGCTTTTATCATACTGCTGATAGAACAACACACAGAAAAAAATGAGATGATGTTGAAGAGAGGATGAAGGAAGAGAAAAGGAAAAGAAAGGGGGAATATTATAGAGATATAAAGGCCAGAAGGGGGTGAGAGAAAGGTGGCCTGTGAAAGCTTAGAGATTTCCATCCAGGATGAAAGAGGCGCTCATTCAGAGTTCCCAGGACAGGAGGCAAGCTGAAGAGGGGTGACGGATTCTTTGTAGTGGGAGCTGCACACCTGTTCTCCGGCCATAAACTACATGTCTTCCAAAGTCAGACTAGACGACGGGGAAGAGGTCCTGAAACCCGTACGCCTGCCACCACCTTGGTCACAAAGACCCCTGTGGAAGCGAGGACTTCTCTTTAGGTCTTTGTCAATGTAAGTTCCTGAATAGAGCAGTCCCTCACGAAGGGCTGGCTGTTCCGAAGGTGACAGGTGATCAGAAACTGGAGACAGCCACGACACACGATCACACGGGAGGAGTCTCTGGTCAGGAGGAGGTGCTCAGTGAGTGTGGACAGACAGGAAACCCAGGGGAAATGGCAGAATAAGACAGGAAGTGAACCGACACAGACTGAGCAGGGCAGGGGATTTCTCCTGTGCTTTCAAGGTATATTTCTTTTTTTTTTTTTTAATAATTTTATTGAATCATAATTATGTACATTGGTGCAATCACAGGGCACGATTCATATACATTCAGAAATATTTTGATCATACTGTTACAGATATCCTTCATGGCATTTCCTTGATCA
>CAUYON010112216.1:0-27702 GCA_963573935.1 Arctocebus calabarensis | reverse complement strand
ATGTCTTTATATAGTGATCAAGAAAATGCCATGAAGGCTATCTGTAACAGTATGATCAAAACATTTCTGAATGTATATGAATTGTGCCCTATGATTGCACCAATGTACAGAATTATGATTCAATAAAATTATAAAAAAAACTCAAAAAAACTAATATTCCTTTATTCATATAATATCTCATTTAAAAGTGCCAAATAAATGCTTTTTTAATGATTTGCTTTAGAACTAGAAGATTTCATGGATAAGCTGGATTTAAAATGAATATTTAAAAAGGACAAATTTATATCAAAGACATAAAAATGGTTATAGATTTTTTTCATAGAGTGAGAGGAGAATGGAAGGCTTATTTCATTAGAAAAAGAATGAGTAGGAGAATGGTATGAAATTTTATCAGTGACTCTCAATTAAGGACCAATCACGATTACCTAGGAAACTTACAAAGATGTACCATTAAGATTTGGTGTGTGCCACGCCTTTTGGGGGCAAAACACTATTGTAAGAGGGACTTTACCTAACAAATGCAATCAGTGTAACCTGGTTTCTTGTACCCTCAATGAATCCCCAACAATTAAAAAAAAAAAGATTTGACAACCTTTGGGGCATTATTGAGTCAGAGTTTCTTACTCTGGTATGCTCACTACACCTGACCTTCTTCACCTTAGGGTGGGTGGACATGAATAGTTACCATGTTAATTTCTGTGAACTCCTTCCTCAATTACAGGACTTTAGCTGCTACATTACAGAAGTTAGACATTATTCTATTGGCAATTGGGATCTACCATTGGTTCTGAGCAATGTATTTTAATTGAAAGGATAAAGGCTGTCTTCAGGTATACAATAACAATATTTTGGTTGTGTGCTGATAGTATAGCAACCACATTGTACATTTTGTATTACAGTGAGATAGGAACAAAACATTTTTCTGTTTAAGAAAGAACAATAATTTAATTTGTTCTATAGGTAAAAATGTTGTTAGAAAAAGCCTTTTCTAATGAAGGTTTTTTTAATTATTAAATCATATCTATGTACATCAATGCAATCGTGGGGTACAATGTGCTGTTTTTATATACACTTTGAAATATTTTCATCAACTGGTTAACATGGCCTTCACAGGGTTATGAAGGGTTTTATTGGATCTAAAAATTTAGAGACTTTCCTTTGCTTAATTTTTCAAAAGTTGACTGTGAGACTTTGCAAGTAGGTTACTGCCTTATTAGAACTGTTATAAAAGATGGCTATTTTAAGCAAATAGAGCATTCACCTGTAATGTTTGTGCCCTCAACAGATGAAAGGCCCAAGGTAACAGAATTCAAATTCATTATTTTTATTACTTAAGTGTTTTCTGAGAAAAGAAGCTTAAGGAAAAGTGAAAATTAGTAATATTTAATTCAGTCTATACAGTTTGTTTTTATTACATTCAATTTAGTAATTTTATTATTATTTTTATTTATTTTTTCTTTTCTCTTTTTTTTTAATTGTTGGGAATTCATCAAGGGTACAAGAAACCATGTTACACTGGTTGCATTTGTTGGGTAAAGTCCCTCTTACAATTGTGTTTTGCCCCCAAAAGGTGTAGCACACACCAAGACCCCAAGACCCCACCCCCCTCGCTCCTTCCCTCTCTCTGCTCTTCCTTTCCCCACCTCTCCCTCATTCTTTCTCTCTCTGCTCTCCCCTTCCCTTACCCCCACCATGTTAATAATTGTCATTAATTGTCCTCATATCAAACTTGAGTACAACAATTTAGTAGTTTTAAATAAAGGTAGTGTTACATGGCACTGCCCCTAGTTTGATTTCTAAATTCAGGTAAGGAATAGATGTTGGTGTCTCAATTTTATTATCTATTTACAGGACTACAATAACTTACCTATCCATCTCATGTGATGGTCCTAAGAATATTTTCAAATAGTTATTTTCAAATAATGAGATAGCCACAACATTGGGTAAATGTTAGCTTCTATTATTTATTACTTTCTTTTTACCCTTATAAAATTTCTAAGTTACATTTGCTGTAGGTAGGCATATTAAGCACAGTAAATGGTTTTATCACATTTGGAACACATTTCAATACTTCAAATATAAAAAAGTTTATAGTGTAAATATAGTTCTAAAAGGTCTTATTCTAATTAGGTTAGTTACTTGTACTTGAGAAATAGTTTCAAAATAATTACTCTCTACATTATGTGAATAATAAATGGGAAAACTCTATAAATTGTTTGCTTTCATCTTCTCAGAGAAAAGCATTAACTCAAGATAATAATGTAATGTTCAGAAAGAATATATCCTTTCATTTATCCAAGAAATATTTGGGCACCTATTATGAAACAGGCATGGTTGTAGGCACTGGGAATATGGCAGGGCATGAAACAGACAATAATTGCAGCCCTTATTATGCTTCCAGAATAATTGTGCTCTTTTCAATTTTATGTTTATATCAATTTTTATTTGTTTTATTTCTTTTTAAATTAGAAATTGATCAATACATAATAGATGTACATATTTTCAGGGTATATGTACTATTTTGATAGATTCATGCAGTGCGTAAAGATCAGATCAGGGTCATTGGACTATCTATCACATTAAATATTTGTCTTTTCTTTATGTTAGGAATATTTGAATTATTCTCTTTTAGCTATTTTGAAATATACAATAAGTTGTGGATAACTACTGATCTATCAAATACTCAATTGTATTTTGTTACTTTAAAAATAAATGTTTGGACATTTGTGGCAGAATAGTATGTGGTAAAATGTAGGTTTCCCAGTTCATCTATATGAATCCACAGAACTATTGATATTTTCTACTTGCTCATGGAAGCTGATACTTTTGGTCCTATCTCTAGGTATCCTATGTATAGTTATAGCCTAATTAATCAGTCTAAGACAATTATTGAATATATAGTAAATTTGGGTTTAGTTCTTATCTTTAAAAAAAATTTTATTTACTATGTTAATCAGCCAAGTTTTAGAAAAAAGTTTTGTGTTTCTTAAATTAGGAGTTTTATTTTCTAATTTTTGTTCAGACCATTACGTCCAATGAAGAAATGGCAATTTCTCTTTTGATTTAAGCAGTAAAGATAACCAAATTGGATAAATAAACTGAAAATTATAACTGGGTCTTGAATTATCTTGCTATCAATGAATTAAACATCAGAATGTAAGAAATGTCATACTAGATTAAGTCAATTGTCAATGGAGCATGGAAGTTTATGGAAAAGCATGATATTTGCTCTCCATGACATTGATCTATCTTGAGCATCTATTATATTCCCTTAGTGATGTATTGCATAGAATTCTCCACAAATTAATTTTCTACAAAGACTTTTTTTGATTCTATTTTTATTTTAAGTTAATACTGCCTCTTTGGTAATGAGCTTTATTTCCATATTCTAATGACTCTGTAAATTTTAGTTTTCCAAATACTTACTAAACTACATTATGGTTTTAAATATGTGACTAACTCATTTGCTAGCTTTCTCACTTGAAGAATTTGAATTTTCAACTGATTTTATGTGAAAAGTTTTACACCCTTTGTTTATTTGTAACCTAGATTCTTTTCCTCTATAATGTCCTTCTTGACAGACAGCAATGAGAAATATGTACACATTTATAAGGAAAATGACCACAATTTTGTTTAAGGGTAATATTTACTTTATTACCATATAAGGAAGGTGAGCATTCTGTTGTTCTTTAAGTTACAGCAGCACATTCAAAATGTATGTGATTGATTGAGATAATACTTCCACTGAGATAATACTTCAGATATTCTTTTCCATAATCTTTAATGCATTTTGTTTTAAATAGATTTCTGAAACAAACAAAACAAAAACTGATATACTTTTTATCCTGCTAATCACCAAGTGTAATATTTCATACCAGCACTGAATAAATATTCATACTAGCTGTACTTCTGAATTCATGTACCTTTAGCATTGTTTGAACTCTTATAGATTACTGTATTGACCAGATATTTGTTAATTTCCATGTAGCTCCTTCTTTTAGTAATTCTTTTTATTCCTGCTAATGGAACCATCCCTTGAATGTCTGCATGGGTATTATACCCTGCCTCCCATGGTGAAGCCTTTATTTCTAGAAAGTATATTTGTGTGACTTTGTTTTCTCCTGTTTCAATGTCTTCTTATTTTTGTCCTTGTGACTTTTAAAGTTCACCTTTAAATAACTATGAGTAAATTTGATTTAAAATTTCAAATTGATACATTTAAAATTAATTTTTCTTTAACAACTTGATATATAATTTATGCATGTGTGTACACCTACTATGTTATAATCCACAAGCTCATCAGCCTGAATGTGTAGTTCTTGCTTGGACTTCAAAATGAATTTGAGAAAAAATAAATTTGAACATTTAATTTTTACTTCACTACAGCAATGTGATCTACTATAGACAATCAGCTTTAAAGAACACATATTTAATCTAAATGTGGACTTTAGAAGCATTGCCTTCTCCAAATCTTGGAAGTCATAACTAATGGTTTATGTATATACAGAAATATTTGCACATTAACTGTATCTATAGACTATTGCAGGTAAATCGTGTTTAGGGCTTATCACACTGAAAATGCATGTTCTAAAATTGTAGTCAAATGGCTATTAGAGGAAGTGAGATACTATAAGGAACTGCAAATACCTGTGGCTTGCTCTCCTTACAACAGACATGTTCTTATAGTAGAGGCAGATAAATATTTAGTCCTGTATGTGAAGATAGGAGCTTAACTTTTAAACTGAGGTCTTTTAGTCTAAAGCATGTGTACAAGATTCAGTGCATTATTTGTGGAATAATTAAGTTGTCCATACAAATTCTGACACTTAGGAAAAAAGACTACTACCAGAAAAAGAAAGACTTTTTTGTTCTTAACTGGAGGCATTGTTTCTTTCCTGAGTTTCATGGAACACAGTGAATGTGTTTGAAGAGGCCTCATGTGGTCTGTCCCCTCTGGCCTGACATGGCACCATTCCACAGTATACTGATGACACGAGCAAGGCGATTATAAGCTGACCCATAAGGGACCCACATAAGCTGATTGCTCTGCTCTGCAGATGACACAAACAGAAAGCTTTGAACAAGAGTGGAAAGGCACAGTGCCACTTGTCTTTTCTCTCTGAAAAACCCGGGACACATTCTGCTCAGCCAACATGTTCCCAGAAGAATGTGATTTAACTTCCACTTTCACACAGTAAGAAGCAGCACTGTGGACCTGTTGGGAAAGTGATCGCACCCTGGGAAGATTTTGGATAAGTGTTTGTCACTCCAGTATTTTCATGTGACCTGACTCTCCTTCTTAATTTAGTTACATCTTGACCTGGAAATGCAGCCACGGTTTGTCTGTCCTCTCTCGGTTTGTCTTAATTCACGATGTGCATGCCCTCCTTCTCCTGCTCCCCACCCCTGAACCTCTTCCCCCTTTCCCTTGCGGAGAGAAAAATCTGACACTTAGGAAAAATGACTACTACCAGAAAAAGAAAGACTCGCCTAGATGTCTACACATGTACTTTCACGCTGTTTCCCTCTGCAGCAATTTTACTTCCAGAGAGAGGAAATATTTTTGAGTCACTGAGATATATACAAACGTATCCACCCCAAAAGCAGCCTAGGCGATTCCCCCCTCATTTGGCCAGATCTGACTATTCACACATCTGGCAGCTTCTCTAAGCCCTGTCTGGTAATAAAGGAATTATTTTTTCCCACTTCTCTCTAGCTTTTCTCCCTTCTATCAAAGGACTGATTTTTTAATGCATGAGATAATAGACAAGCCTTGGGTGACCTGTTTTTTTTTTTTTTCCTTCCCTCCCCCTCCTTTTCCCCTTGCGGTAAAATAGTGCTGAAGAAAGAGGGCACTAGTGTACAGCCCAGATCGCATCCTTACACCGTCTGGATTGGAGCTGAGGCGTCTCAAACGGAGCGCGGCCGTGATCTGTGGTCCGATGGCCCCTGGACCACAGAGCTACCTCCCTCGACTCAGGTACGTCTCAGATCCATATCTTCCACATAGGCTCCGGTGAGCGGACACCTCCTCGCGGCGAAACCCACCTACAACCGCAGTCAAAGTCTGAATCTATCAGATTTCCCTCCTGGTCCCAGGCGCATCCTCTTTTACCTTAGTCCTGCGTCCCCGGGAAGCGTCGGGACCCACGGGTGCGCCTGGGTTGTGTTTCTCCCTTTGCCTGCTTCACCTGCTTTGCTCTGCTCCCCCGCTTCCCTAGCCCCCTTTCCGTCAACTCTCACCTTGAAAAAGGGAGCCAAGAAGGAACCAGAGAGGGAGCCAACTTCAGCCCCGCAGGCGGCTGAGATTTGGCGCCTCTGTCCCCGAAGCTGTTGGATTTGAGTATGTACCTGCCGGGCGAAGAGAATGAGGGTGGAGGGATGGCGGAAAAGCGAGGGGAGGGGTGTGTGTGTGTGTGTGTGTGTGTATGTGTATGTGCGTGCGCCGCGCGCGCGTAAAGATCGCGGAGGAGGTGGGGTTGAAAGAGCAAAAGGTGAAGGAATTGCAGTTCACTGTTCTAAAGCTGGCCCTCGGGGAAAATGCCTCAGCACTGGGCCCCAGCACTGTCCAGGGTCCTGAAGGCGGCAGGGCGCAGGCTGCCTGGGGAGAGCAATACCGAAGCTCGCCTCCATTCTCTTGCTAGCAACCGTGCAAAGCCAAGAGGTCGGATTTAGGCGAATGTAGGAGCCCCTCCAAAACCCTCTCCATCGCGGGAAACAAGTTACCTTACCTGCACCCCTTCTCCTTGAACATCACAGTAAACCTGACTTCTTAGGGGGAAACATACCAAACTCCTACATACGGAGACTTTACCAGTCGTTGCCTTAGTAACTAATATGGATTTTCCCCAAGCTGGCAAATGTATATTTACTGCTTGGATTGTATGTCAGGGTCTCTTGAAAAAGTTAAAGTAAAAGGGGCATCCCTTGTTTATGTTTACTTTAAAGTAGAGCTTCTACCTTTACAATGAGTTTCCAAATTTTCTTCTGGGAAAAAGTTGATCTTTTCAGATTCACAAAGTTCTCTTGGGCTGAATGACCTAGCACCTCCCCTCCTCCCATCGCCTACCACTCACTGAGTCAGTGGGCACGGTAGGTATCTGGGGACCAGGAGAGATTTGAGGCTGGAGGAGCGGGCAGGTCCGTGGGACGCTGCTCGGGACCGCTGAGGACTCAGGGGACAGACACACCACCTTCCTTGTTGACCAGAGCTGCCTCCCAAGCCACCCCTGAAGCGGGTACCAGGATGTGCTGAAATGAAATGAATGGGACAACTGGTGACAACATTGACCCCAGCGTTTCAACCCAGGTCCTTTGATGATGACAGGGCTTTGATTTTGTCTGTCTTTTGTCAGCAGTATCCAGCTCACCGCTGCCAACGGGACTCCCATTGTACTCTTGAGCAGTTCTCCTTGATGCACCTGTGAAGAACCGGATTCGTGTACCCCTAAAAACGCCTCCAGTGTGTGGAGGCAGTCGCTGAGGACCACGAGGAGAAGGCGGCAGGGAGGGAGGCGGTGGTGGAGGCGGCGAAGGCTTTGGACAAGCAGTGTTGACGAGGGGACCAAGCCGCAAAAAGAGAGGCAGAGTCGCGTGTCTCGGTGGTGAGCGCCGGCAGCCTGCAGGGGACCAGCGTGCGAACGTGGCCGGCCGGCTGTGGACCTCGTCCTCTCCACAATGGTCTGGCTCCTTTTGATTTTCTTTCCAGCAATCATTTTGGAGATGCCCCTTCTCTCCAGAAGCCCCGGCAGGAAAGTGTTGCTGGCGGGAGCGTCTTCTCAGCGCTCGGTGGCCAGAATGGACGGAGATGTCATCATTGGGGCTCTCTTCTCAGTCCACCACCAGCCCCCGGCGGAGAAGGTGCCCGAGAGAAAGTGCGGGGAGATCAGGGAGCAGTACGGCATCCAGAGGGTGGAGGCCATGTTCCACACGCTGGACAAGATCAACGCGGACCCGGTGCTCCTGCCCAACATCACCCTGGGGAGCGAGATCCGGGACTCCTGCTGGCACTCGTCGGTGGCTCTGGAGCAGAGCATCGAGTTCATCAGGGACTCTCTGATTTCCATTCGAGACGAAAGGGATGGGCTCAACCGGTGCCTGCCTGATGGCCAGTCCCTCCCTCCAGGCAGGACTAAGAAGCCCATCGCGGGCGTGATCGGTCCCGGCTCCAGCTCTGTAGCGATTCAAGTGCAGAACCTGCTCCAGCTCTTCGACATCCCCCAGATCGCTTATTCCGCCACAAGCATCGACCTGAGTGACAAAACTTTGTACAAATACTTCCTGAGGGTTGTCCCTTCTGACACTTTGCAGGCAAGGGCGATGCTTGACATAGTCAAGCGTTACAATTGGACGTATGTTTCTGCAGTCCACACAGAAGGTAGGCATTAAATTCGGTACTGAGAACGCCAGGGCATTGATTGCATGATGCGACTCTGGGATCATAGTCTCATTCCTGTTTATTTCTGGCACCGTGGGGAAGAGATATCTCAGGGCACGCCCACCCAGGCATCGCCTTTTACCCTCATTCCTCTATGATTACAGTGTAGAAAACGGTATCCCGGAGGTGTTTCTAGGGATAGTGGGCGCTGAAAGCATATTAAACTCTCTCTGCAGTGTCCAGCTGTAGATTTCACCGAGATGCTTGTTTGCCCTGCAGTCTGAGTTTTGTGTTTGGGACGCTTATTTTCCAAAGTGTCATATTGCCCTTCAGTGACTGGCTATGAGTTTTCGAGCTTAATCAGCTAATCCGCTGTGAGTGATTAGCAAAAAGAAGTCATTTTCCTGAAAATTGGGGTTGGAGGCTTTATCTTGTCTTGAACACGGAAGGTGTTTCTTTGTCCTCTTGTGCTCCCTGTTACACATCCAAAACTTCCCTACAAACGCAGGATTAATGAAGTCATCTCCCTCAGTTTAAAAAGCCCACGTATTTTAAAATTCGGGAGTACCTTAGTTACAAAGAAAAAATAAATAACTTAAGCCATTTGTTTTCTTCTTACTACATATGCTAAAATTGTCCAGATTCCCTTACTCCCCCCTATAATATCTTGTTTTATGTGAAATAGTACTGATGACGCCTCGGATTTGAGTTTTGGTTTCTGATCTTTTTCTTCTAACGCACGAATGTGCACATTAGAATCTAAAGTTAGACTATTTATAAATTACTCCTAAAAAGATAGCAGATACCAGGTTTAAAATGGTTTTTAAATATAAAATATATTTACCTAAAGGATAAAATTTGTGATTTTTCCCCAGAGACTTAGAGATATAAATTCTTGAAGAATTTCTTATACAAAGATTTTTTTCCTTACCCTCTTCACACAGACTACATAGATTTTGGATAAAAGGAAATTTTCGAGCTCATCTACTCTTAACTCCCTCAGCAGGTTTATGAAGAAACTGAGATTCCTGGTTATTCCTAGGATTCCTAGGATAATTCACATTTATTTGCTGGCATACAGAAGAAAATCTTGATAGTATTGCTGCATTCATATCTTTAAAAATCTTATTGTTTTTAAAAGGCCATAGACATGGTTTTGTGTTCTTTTAATATTTTTACAATATTCAGCTAACAGTGTAAAGTTGGTTATAGAAATTAAGAAGCATTCTTACAGATTGGCTATATGGTTATTGTTAATGAAAATAGAAGCTTTAATTTATAAAGGAAATAGAGCCTTCAGAACAAACAAAAATAAAGTAGAATTACACTTCATAATCTTAGACTTTGTGTTTGGAAAAAAACTTTCTGCTGTGATATTGTGACTTCCAACAACTGACTCAGGCTTCTGAAACCTAATTTTTAATCATGAACTTAATACCTTTTTGAACAAAACTCAATTTTTTAAGAAAAAATTAATTTCAGGTGTTAATTACTTACATTTGAATGTTTAATCTGAATTTCCTACATTATAATGTTCAATATGGTTTCCTCTATTGTTTATGTGCAACATCCTGAAAGCACAAATTAAAAATGTATTGAATATCAGCATTGGATGAAGCTCTCCAAAGAGAATGGCAATTATAGATTAAATGTGATTTATTTAAATATTTAATAATTCTCCCCCATTGAGCTTGATAATTGTAAGTGTACAATTCTTCCTTCAGAAAGAAGTAATACTTTATTGCTTTTATATAGTACTTTTATTTTTCGTATTTTATTATAATATAATTTTATTTTGGGGAGAGAGGGGAGTAGAAGAACCCCCTTCAGTCTGTTTTGCAATTGCATCACATTTTTGAAAATAATTACTAGTACTGGGCTGTTTTCTGATAATTAGAATTATGATTTTGGAAAATTAATTGACTTCTGATTGCTAATGTTGTTGAGAAAGGACTCATATTACACTTGCATCCATGTGTTTGGATTATTGTTTCCTTTCTTTCTTCTGATTGTTGCTGTATGGCAGAAATAATATCTCTCCACTATTATACAGTTAATTCCAGACTGGAATGTGTTCATAGTACAGCATCATAGCTGACTTTGGCGTTTATTAACAAGAGACTTCCCCATTCACTTTGACATTTACATATAATGTCTTGTTTTTTTCTCTAAGTTACTTCTCTTATCAGACAATATCTGTGAAGAATAAGTTGCTTTTATTTTTTTCTTTTTGTAAAGATATTTGGTGTAGGCTTCTTTGTGTAAGCTCCATCTAAAACTTCATTTCTTCTGAGAGGCTTTGCCCTCCTGCTTGTTTGGGATCTGTGATACACTGGCTTCCAGTTTCTGTTGGATTGGTTAGTAATTGTCCTGCTTTCAGAGTTAGGGGGTCACCTACAGGTGACAGTTTCCTGTCAAATAGCAGCTAAGACCACATATCAATGTTATCTTTGCCATCTGAGCACTATTTAGCAAGGAAGCCAATTTGTCTGGACTTCGGTCATTTGGAGCTCAGAAATTCAAGGACCTTCAGTTACCTTCACCTTTTCTTTCCAATATCAGCCATTTCCCAGTCAACTGATTACCACTATTTCTTAAATTAGAAGTTAGACCAGGCTCGGTGCTTGTGGCTTAAGCGCTAAAGCGCCAGCCACATACACCTGAGCTGGCAAGTTAAAATCCAGCCTGGGCCCACCAAACAACAATGACGGCAGGAACCAAAAAATAGCTGGGTGTTGTGGTGGGTGCCCATAGTCCCAGCTACTTGGGAGGTGGAGGCAGGAGAATTGCTTGAGCCCAGGAGTTGAAGGTTGCTGTGAGCTGTGATGCTACAGCACTCTACCCAGGTCGACAGCTTGAGGCTCAGTCTTGAAAAAAAAAGAAGTTAGACCAGTATAGTAAACATCAGAAGCACAAGTGTCTGAACTAGTGTACTTTCACTTCTGTAGTTAATTTTTGATGACTTCAAAATAACATTTTTTTTAAATGTCCAAGTTTTTTTTGCTTTATTTTATATTTCTATGTATTGGAGGTATTTCTGTTTTGGTTTTTTTCCCAACAAGGCAGAATTTAGTTGTTATATCCTTTTAATTTCTTTTCAATCTTTTATTATGTCATTCATACCATACTTGTCCTCTGGCCATGACAACTGCCAATTTACCTGACATAGAAGAGGATTAGTGTATATAATCTGTGATAGACTATCCAGAAATTGTTCATAATTGGTTCTTGAGGGGAGTGTTAAGATGGATCTGTCAAAAAGGAGGTAGGATATTGAAGTACTAGAGCCCTATCCACAAATAAAGTTCGAATGTGCTTTGGAGTACGCTGCTCATCTGGAATGTGAGTCTTTAAATTTGCTAAGTATAGGGTACAGAAATAGCCTACTTCTGGGAAGAGTATCTTGGCCAAGGACACTGTATTTCATTCATTTTTATGATAAGATTCCCCATCAAAAACCAAATTTATAATTTCAAAAGTTTGTAGAAAACTATACTTAGTATTTCTAGTTGATTAATTTCAAAACATTGGACAAGTCCAATAAGGAATATTCTTTGAATTCATAGCTTCAAAAAGTTTTTTTGATTGGGTGCATTTTCATTTGTTTTAAGCTTTTCTCCTTAGTATTTTTTTCTCTGATAGTCATATGAGTACTGACATATTAAAGGATTTAGTGATCCTGCTTCCCTTATGCAAATATTCACTTTAGGGTGGCCTTTTGTTTACATTTAGATTTTCATTGTGGTGCAAATTTTCTTTTTCAACATTTGCTTACACTTTATATAAAATTGGCCATTGGGATTCTTTTCAAAATCTTATTTTTTTGTTTATAAATACTTTTTCTATTTAGTATAAAACTTAATTTAAAAATCTAATAGCATCAGAGGAATATAAGCCATAAGTATATAAGTTAACTGCCACTTTAGCTAATAAAATTACATGTAATAATTTTATATCTATTGAGAATCGTATTTCCTTGCATCTATACCTTTCTTGTCTTGATTGTAACCTACATCATAGGAAATTGCCTTAATATATTGCCCTAGTGTATCATATAATAGCAATGGGAGTGTATTGAAATGTTATTCAGGGTAACCAATTAGGAATGCTTAAACCAGCACTATTACATGCTCGCCCATGCTCTAAGTTTTCTAATTGTGTTTAGGGTTCCTATAGAGAGTGGTGGAATATAGAAGTTAAATCCAAAAGCAGAATTTCAACTTACTTTTAGTTGGTTCTTCTATACAATGACATAAAACGGATTCTCTGAAGTTTCTACATATTCTCCATCCACATCTGGGTATCATGCAAACAATTCCAACTCCCTTTCCAAGTGGTATTTTTCACCGATGAATCTTCTCTCTTTTATGCCATATCTTACTAGTGTCTAGAGCCCATATGTTCTGAATTTAGGTTTATCATAGTTGACTCAAGTAGATCTTAGATCAATTAATATCCCAAAGCCTTTTAAAAAATTATATGCTGCAATTGAACTATATCACTTTCCTTTCATACTTAACAGTTAACATTGTTGATTTTATTTTACATGTAAAATGATTTGTTTAAATCTGCTTTTATAATGTATCTATAAATTCTGGGATTTTGATGACTTAATTTACCTTCACAGCCCAGCTTTGCGTTCTCAGGCTGAGTGATCATCTGAATTAACCACTACTTAGTTTGCAGGTGAAGGGGTGTGGGACTTCACTCTTGATTCTGCCTTATTTATGCTCTAATGCATATTATTAAATCCTAAGAACATATTACATGAACAATTGTAAATAGTTTAAATGAAAAGCCATCACAATAGATAGCTCTAAGTGATGACATATTGTATAAAAACTTTACATGAAAAATTTGATGAGTTAGTATCAGTTACTAAGGTGTTTATACTCTAAAGGGAGTATAGTTTGAATAGATGTAAAATAAATAAAAACAATAATTGCAGTATGGACATTTAGAAATATGAGTGCATATAATTTTGGAGAACAATAAAAGAAAATATCAATTATTTAGAATTATTTAGAAATTAATTATTTAGAAAAATGCTAGAGAAAGGGAATTTTTGGTTAGTGTTTTGTTTAAGGATAAAATAACTAACTTGTAAAAGTTAGAAAAAGTATTGAAAATGTCCCCATTATTTAGAAAAAATAAGCAGGTCTGCCTAGCTGGAGTAAAGATAGGGGCTAGAAACTAATATCAAAGACAGGAGTGGGTTCTAATACTCTGCGATTACATGAGTCTTAATAGAAATGAAAGATAAGCAATGGGATCTTCAAGCATATGCCAAAAAAATTTGGTTTTAAAAAAGATATGTCCAAGGAGAGTTTTATATCATTGAAGGATAATTAAAATACAGCAAATTTTAACTGAAATGTGTAAGGGAGAGGCAGGGAATGGGAAAGGTGAAAGCCAACTTCAAAAGGTTAGTAGGTTCGAAGCTATTAAAATGACTGGGAAGTATAGAAAAATGCTGCAAAAGAATTCTTTATGGGAGAATTTGATATAGCAAAGAGGGATAAAGAGAGAAGAGTTGAATATACCTTCAGTTTTTCAATTGAGGGTGACTAGGAAAATTTTGGCATAATTAATAGGTTTATTATGAATAGGTTTGAAGTTCATAATTCTTTACAGTTAAATAGCACATGTTTATATTTAACATGTTCAATTTAATGTGAACTTCAGTCAAGGGGACAAGAGTAGGTGAGTGGACAAAAGTAGCCAAGGATAGTTATAAGGCACTTCATTCATGATTTAGAAAATTTTTTGCATCCAAGCAATACCTGTTTATCCATGACCTTGATTCTCTAGCCGAACTACCAGTATTCTTTATATTTGAGAGTTAGCCCCTAAACCTCAACTTTTTAAATTTAAAACACTTTATAAGGTGATCTTTGCAAACACTATTATATAAGTTCCTTAACTTCCTTTAAAGAGAGTGCTCAATCTAATATCCACTTTCCATGAATACATCAAGTAATCATGAACATAAATTGTTGCATGTACTTGGATATAGTGGTAATCATGAAGCTTGTCGAAAAGTATAAAACCATTTTTTCCTACCCAAAGTGGCTTCAGATTGCTAAATCTTTGAATTTTGATCTTTTGGGGTTTTTCTCCTATATTGGCTAGATTTACTAAACTCATTTTCTAAATTATTAATTAGTATTTACTGAGCAGATAATTAAGTGAATAAAATTGAGATGGAATACAAAGATGAAAAAATGTATGCTTTTCTTATTTTTTATTTTTTTTCTTGAGACAGAGCCTCAAGCTGTCACCCTGGGTAGAGTGCTGTGGCATCACAGCTCACAGCAACCTCCAATTCCTGGACTCAAGCGAGTCTCTCGCCTCCACCTCCCAAGTAGCTGGGACTACAGGCGCCCGCCACAATGCCCGGCCATTTTTTGGTTGCAGCCGTCATTGTTGTTTGGCGGGCCCTGGGGCTGGATTCGAACCCACCAGCTCAGGTGTACATGGCTGGCGCCTTAGGCCGTTGAGCCACAGGCGCCGAGCCCTTTTCTTATTTTGAGGAAACTGGAACTCTTCTTGATTCTTCTTCCATGCAGTTATTCTATGACTATATTGTCCCACAGGGAATTTTATAAGGAGGGGCCTGCATAGGGTAACTGGTGGTAGTATCATTTACTTTATGTTTTTGCCTTATGACTTGGCAGTTGCCGTTCTTCTTCAGGCGCTAATGTTTTTCTCTGTCTGTTTTATGGAATTTTAATAACCATGATGTTATCATAGGGATTAACCAAAAGTTGTATTTTTAGTATTCCCTTTAATGGGGTCAATAGTTGTATCTCCTCTCTTCATAGACTGGGGACCACAGTCAAGGACACAATAGTGTAGTAAGTACCTACAGCCACTGAAAAACTCATGGCACATGCTGTCCTGATAATTGTGTTAGAAAAAGTATCTTGATATGAGAAAATTATCAATTTTCAAAGAAACCATCATTGAAAGCCAGAGTCAAGGCGATACATCAAGCTTCATCAAAAGAATGCCTTCTGTCTTATCCAACAAAGCCCCATCATTAGGATTTCAAATTTATATAGAAATATTTTACTTATTTTTTTCTATTTAATTGTGCTCCATGAATGTTCCAAGTATTTTAAATCTTAACTTACATTATAAATTATCATTTTAATTGTCTTCAGACTCACAAGAAGCTTTGCTTTTCCAAACTTAAAGCACGTTAGTACTAAATAAAACATTAATGCTTTTATGAAGAGCATTTATTCTTTCAAGCAGAAACTTGGTGCTCAGAAATCCTCATCTATCAACTTTAGGATCATATT
The DNA here is from genome assembly GCA_963573935.1 of Arctocebus calabarensis. Taxonomy (NCBI): domain Eukaryota; kingdom Metazoa; phylum Chordata; class Mammalia; order Primates; family Lorisidae; genus Arctocebus; species Arctocebus calabarensis. The sequence goes on along the minus strand of CAUYON010112216.1, from coordinate 12,018 downwards.
TTTTTACTCACTTCATAGACAACAAATTCAAGGCAATTTCCTAAATAATTCAGGTAAAAACCTTAATTGGTAATTGATGCACAAGAATTTGGGGAGCCAAAATTTTTTAATTAGCAAATAATAATAATCACAATTGTAACTGTTATTGTTATTACCACAATTACTATAATTTGGTAATCATTGGAAAAGACATAGAAATATATAAGTAGTTATAGGCTAACGGCTTATAAAAGTACATTTAATCATTTTTTTGAAAAATGCACAAATGACTATGGGAAACATTGTATGTTGTTTTCAGTTTCATTTATAAAATATGAATGATAATCAATACCATGATATCCCACAGTAGTATTTCAGAGAACAAGGAGATGGTATACACAAATATCTTTCCACTGCTTTTGCTGAACTACCATCAAAAAGACAGATTCTTCTCAACTGATGAACATTGAGCAAGTGCAAGAAATCAGTAGTCAGGTACAGATTTTTGATCTCCAAATCTAGTAACATAAGAGAAAAATGAAATTCATGGCTAAGATGAAAGTGCATAGATTTTAGGAAACTTTCCATGCTACAAATGAAAAAACAAAGGTCTGGAAAAATATAGACAATGTCTTGCTCAAAACCATAAAATTTGTTGCTAGCAACGCCAGGATTAATTTAGGTTTATTTTAGATACTTAAAGTTTGTTTGTTTTCTCTTTATCTTACATGACCCACCATCATGCATTCCCCTCAGGAGATTCATGTTATCTAGTTCAGCTAATTCTTCCCAATTTTGTAGCTGTCACTTAGATTTTCATTGGGTGATAATCTTCTTTTCAGTCTCCACTCTTGCCTTTGTTTGGGTGATTCACTCTGCCTGTGACCCATGGATACATATCACTGTAGTTTGTTGATCTCAACTTTGTGTTCAATAAGGGTTTTTCTTTGAAAACTTAAGCACTAGCCTCTGAAAAATAGAAGCCTCTTCTCTTCTTCAACTTCTTTTTCTCTCGACCCATTTGTTCTCCAAATTTCCCTAGATAGTCTGGAACAGGCTATTTTCTTATCGAATCTGATTCCCATTCTGCATGCAAGGATTTCTAGCTTTATGTATGTGTTGTTGTCATTTTGGAATCAAGCTCCTTTAGCAGAGAAAATAAACTTATAACTTAGAGTGAGTATTCCATATGAAGCTCTACGTGAAGAGATTATAAATTAGTTATTCACTTCCCAGCTTCTTCAGGGTGGAAAAATAACACCAGAAAGGAACACCTTGTTAAAATAAAAGAAGAAAGGATTACTTCTTTGTGAGGATTGTGGTTAAGAGTAGGGGATCACCCCATCAGAGATTTCTGTGATACATGTACCATCTCTACAACAAGTAATTAGGAGGGGTGAGGAGTGAATAAGAATGAGGAAATTAGCGAAAGTGGCTAGGGTTGGATTCTAGAAGTCAGGGATAGGATTGACTGAAAGGATTAATGGAATTAGCTGTGTTTAGAGAGCCATGATGGTAAGATGAACAAAAACAATACCCTAAATTTCTTGTGCAGACCAGAGATGACAGTGTTCTGTACAGTCATCTAGGTAAATCCAAGGTGTCATTATTGTTGTAAGGTTATTCTAACCTTAATTCAGAAGATATCCCTAGCCTAATAATGATCCTGTGTGAAATAAATACAGGAAAAGTTCTAGGGTGTGGTATGAAAAGAGGGAAAAGGTATATCTTGCGGATTTGCTAACATTGAAAAGCACATATTTGGCTTCTCATTTTCTCTCTTTATAACAATTGCACACATGACATGTAGCCCTTTGTTCAAGTCTTTTGGCTGGACAGCTTATTTCATAGCTATTGTTAGATAAGATAATCTGAGGCAGTTTCCTCTGTTCTCTGTGGTACTCTAACACCTTGTAATAATTTGTTTCTTTTAAAGGGTAGAAAAAAGGTTCAAAGATTCAATAAACAAATTGCTGATGTTCAAGAGGAGAAAAATTTTACAAATGATATTAAAAGGTTGAAATAGGGTTTCCTGAAAAGGATATTGAAATAGTAGAAACAACTTAAAATAAACAAATGGTAAAGAAGAAGTCCAGGTTCGTATTTTGGTCTTATTTAAATTTATGTTTAGTGATCACCTTCTCTGGGCTAACCTCTGCTATAGTCATTGAGGAACAGAGATAGAGGAAATATAATTCCTCCTATCACCATATAGGAATCATTCCTCAGTTTGCTAAATGCAACTGAGTAGGTATAAGGTAGAGAGGCAACAGACAGAAGTTCAACTAGCCATTTATAGGCCAGGGAAAGAAGTGAGGGAAGCCTCAGAGAAGTGGCCTAGGAGAGGTGATATTTGAGGCCCACTTCATTAGAGAAATAAGAGAGTGAAGGAAAAGAGTGAATGTAAGTATTGACATAGAAAAGAAATGGTTTTCAGGGAACCCTAAATATACAACTAATTCTGGAGAAAAGCGAAGAAGAATCAGGTTGAAAAGTTAAGGCACAGTATGCTTATCAAGCCAAGGAATTTAGACCCCACATGGTAAGCCAGTGAAGGGTTTTAAGCAAGAAGTAACCATGATCAGATTTCTCTTTTGGAAAGGGCATGCTGAAAGCTTCGGAGAGAGAGATTAATATAAAAAGTGATATTGGAAGCTGGGAAGCCATTGATGATTCAAGGAGGTGGTGGAGAAATCAATTTAATTAATTAATCAGTTTAGTCAAGGGATGATGAGAGCTTTGCTAAAGAAAGAGTCAATGGGAAAGGAAAGGAGGAATGAATTTGACAGCTATATGTCTGGAGATAGGATTTAGTGGCCAATTTGATATGAGGATCCAGGAGAAAAAGAATTCTAGAATGACTCCCAGATTTCTTTTTTGTAGGACTGAAAAGAAACTAAAAGAGGAAGCAAAGGTTGGGAAAAGTGAATTTGAGAGTAGTTGAGTTTATGGTATCTACTGGACAACAATGATGAGAGATCTATAAACTACAGATATAGACAAAGAGAAGTGTATTTGCTATTTGTCAACAAATAGCTATAGTTGAAGCAATGAGAGTGGATGAGATTGTCAAGGAGGAGCATATAGAGTGGAAAAAGAAGAAGGTCAAGGGCAGAAAGTTGGAGAAGATAAAAATGAGAAAGGATACAGAAAAAGGAAGGAGAAGGAATAGTTAGAAAAGTAAGGTAAAGAGGAAGAAACACACAAAAAATCAGATGTTATGGAACTCAAGTTTCCATAAGGTAGCAAGGACAAAGAGAGCTAACAGGAAAGAGAGGGAGGACTACGGAAATAATGTTCTGTACTAGTTGTGTCTTAGTTCTTTCTTCTGTAACAAAATACCTGACACCGCAATTACAGTATTAGAGTGTCTGAATTTTTCTGTTTTACCAGTGATTTTATTTTTTTAACATCAGAACTTATTTCATGATAGTGTCTTTGATTTTGGATTGAAGAACTCCCTTTAGCATTTCTTGCAAAACTGGTTTGGTGGTGAGGAAATCACTCAGGTTTTGTTTGGGAAAGTCTTTATTCTACATTTATTGCTGGGTACAGTATTCTCAGTTGCCTGTTTTTTTCTCCCTTCAGCACTTTGAATATTTCATCTCATTCCCTCTTGGCCTGAGTGGTTTCTGCTGAGAAGTCTGTTGTTAGAAGAATTGAGGCTCCTTTATTTGTTTCTTCTCTTTTGCTGCTTTTGGGATCCTCTCTTTGTTTTTGACCTTTGAAAATTTGACTTGACTTCTTATTTGGGTCAAATCTTGGAGTTCTTGATGGCTAATGCATTTAGCAGTGCTCTCAAAGACTTTCTTTCTGCCTATCTTTCTTTCTTTTCATTTTTAACTTTTTTCTCCTCTGTGTATTTTCAGATAATCTGTCTTTGTGTTCATGGATCTTGCTTCTGTATGATCCGTTCTGCTTTTGAGACCTTCAGATGCATTTTTTAGTTCAGCCAACATATTGCTCAGTTCCAGGATTTTTTTTTTAAATTATTCCAATCTTCTTGTTAAATTTCTCCAATCAATTTCTGAACTGATTTTCTGGGTTATTGTGGAACTTACTGATTTTCCTTAGAACTCCTATTTTGAATTCTTAATCTGAGAGCTCCCATATCAATGTATTATTGGGTTGGTCACTGGCTCCTGGCTTTTTTCCATTTGGGGAGATCATGATTCCCTGATTTCTATTGTCCTTATTGACATAAATATATCTATGTCTTTTCATCAAAGGATTATTTATTTCAGTCATAATTGTCTGGGTTGGTTTGGTCTGTCCAGTGATGTGCATTTAGAGGTCCTGTGCAGTTTGCCTGTTGAGTCCCTTTAGCATAGATTGCTGCCTCATTTTTGGCACTAGGTGGTGCACTAAGCTCAGGTTTGTCACAGCTCTAACATTTAAATCACTGCCTATCCTGGATTGGCAGACTTTCCCCAAAGGGGTTTCCCTGCTGCTTGGGGAAACTGGTTTGGGGTTCATGCACAGAGGACTCATGAACACATCTCTTACTAATGCTGTTGAAACTTATCTCCCATTTGGTGCTCCCTTTGTTTTCTGCTCATAATTGTTCACTTTCCTATGTCCCCGAGAATCTTCACAGTTTTGAATTCTGGGATATTGGTGATGATAATCTTGGCACTAGATAGTTGTTTCTGTGGAGAAGAGCAAAGCTACATTGCTTCTATTCCACCATTTTGGTGACATAATTCCTGGAGAATGAATAAATTTAACACTAGAAATGTATTATCTCACAGTTCTAGAGGCTGAGAAGTCCAAAATCAAGTCAGCAGCAGATTTAGTGTCTGGTGAAGGACTATTCTTTGGTTCCAAGATGATGCTTTTTTGCTGCATCCTCAAGGGGAGACAAACACTGTGCCTTCACATGATGTAAGGATCAGAAGGGCAAAGGGGGCCTAGGCTGGTTGCCTTTAGCCCTTTTATAAATCCCTATTCCATTTATGAGGGATGAGAGTGACTTAGTCACTTCTCAAAAGGCTCCAAACCTTAATACTACCACAATGGTGATTAAGTTTCAACATGTAAACTTTGGGGGACATTCAGATAATAGCAAGTAGCCTCTACTTCCTTCTAGCATTTGCCTTTCCAATAATCTTTTTATTTCTAAATCTATTTAAAGAGCAGAGCTAGGAGGAAATGGAGGCTGCTAATATATAGCATTGTTCTAGAGACTTACAAGGAAAGGTGGTTGATACAATGGTACTGGAAAGAAAGGCAATCTAAGTGAAAAATTTCTCCAGGATGGGATAGATTTAAGCTTTTTTAAAGGCCGATAAGAGAGAGGGAGGAGAAAAGAAAATTTTGATGATAATTGATGATGCAAGTTTGTTGACAAGGTAAGACAAAATTGTGGCAGAGCCAACCTTCAAAAGAAGCTTTTCCTCTGAGTGGTGATATAGTTAAGTTTTGGGAAGAGGAAGAAAAAAGGTTTGAAAATAACATTCGGGAGTTTTTGTCTTCTCAATTATTCAATCAGAAGAATAGAAAGGGAGAAGAAGTAGTCAAATACCAATCGAATAGATTTTTGGAGAGCCCAAATGAGAAACCATGTATTTCTGGTAGTGTTAGTTCATACAGTTCTGATATTTCTTCAGTAGCATACAGCCCCCAGATACAAGCAAGGAATTTCAGTTTTCATAGAGGTTCATTAACTTGGTCACCTGCTGGCCCAATGTCCAAAACACTAGAATCTTTTCTTTAATTAGTTTCATAGGCTACCAGATGCTCACCAGATATCACAGCCTGGAATTATCTTTGGATAATTCCCTATGCCAGATAAGGGAATTGATATTTAAGAGTAACATCTAAGAGATCATTATCATCCTCTCTGCATAAAACTAGTTTTCTGGAGTATTACATACATAATTTTATTTATTTCTGAAGAATTGCCTTTTCTAAAGTGCATGTCCATATATTTTCCTTTTTGATTTCTTAAAGTTCAGAATAAGGATCGGAAATATAAATAATGCTTTATAATTTTCATATTTTTAAAGATATTGCTTGTGTTGTTCAAATATCCTTGTATAAAAAAATCAATTATAAACAAATTCTTTTTAGATTTTAATGCTATAAGACCATTTGTTTCTCTTGAAGGGCTAACATGTTTCATCTTAATTGGTAACAATAATATTACATTTTCTGTTTTTCTCTTGCCCACAAGAAGCTCAAAACTAAATTTAATGCTCAATCACAGAAAATACTCAAGCTTATGTTCATGGATGTTAGCTAATTCTACTTCACTTCAACAGCATTATTTTGTATGTTTTTATAATTGTGAAACATCTCAGCTTTGTTTGGGGAAGAAGCAAGACATTAATACATATGTAAATTGAAGTGATCCACTGTAGATATAGATCCTTACAGAAATTTTGCTATATTGTGATGTAGACGGTGATGACAGGCTGAGAATTTTCTTGAGCTGTGGAAGGAGGAGGTTTTTTACATTCATAGTTTAACATGCTAAATATGGAAGAAAAATTTTCTATGTACCTTGTGTGTACAGAAGAATCCTGAGTGTTGGTCACACAATGGAAGAGAATCATGCTCCTTCAGATTAGTTAGAAAAGTCCCAAGTCCTGGATCAGATGCTCTGTCCATTGCTGTCGTCTCCTTGTTTAGTGCATTCTGGGGCTTGCTACGAGGCTGTGCTCGTTTGACAGTGAGGAGGGCTACTGCGCCTTGTGAATTTATAGCAGTCTCCTCTCCTATTTTCCCCTTTTCTCATTCTTAAAATAAAAATAAAAAAAAATCTGGGAAAAATAAATCTGTTTGTAAAGTGACTGCTCAGTGACAAATGGAGAGGGAGGTACTTTCCCCATTTATAACTGTACCTGGTGTTTTCCTTATGTGCTTTCCAGACAGAATTGCTTGTAGTCTGGGGGCTAGTGATGCATGTTCTAGGTAGGTACAATACCTCAGATACTGTCTTGTCCATCACTTTCCTTAGGTTAATCATGAGGTTAACATGATTTAACTTGGGAAACTGAGCCTGATGTAGGATGAGACCCTAAAAGACACCATATGTCACTTAATCCTTCTGATAGATGATCATTAAATTAAGAGAGTAGAGGGAGGCACTATAGATTGATGCATGTGAGGGATGATTTACCCTTGCTTTTGACTAGAAATGCCAGATTTGAAACTAGGAAAAGGCAAATGTCATCTTTTTCTTCTATGTTGGTACATGCTTAAGGGGAGTTTATTATGTTATATTCCTGATCTGCCATTTTAAAAGTAAAATCTTATTTGAAAAGAAATTACTTCTTGTGAAATGAAAAAAATATCAAGTGAGTGATTAATTTTTGAAGTTCTTATATTCTCCCTTTCAGTAGGTTATTTTTAGGCTCTCTTAGGTGCAGAGGAATGCACTAAAGGAGTCTTCTTAAACTTCAATGTGCATAAAAATCATCTGGGGAACTTGTTAAATTGCAGATTCTGATTCAGTAGGTCTGGGTGGTCCTGAGAGTCTGCATTTCTACCAGGCTTTCAAGAGATATTGATACCATTGGTTAATTGGCCATGGGATAGACAGAAGCTCTGGAGATCTTTTCTGATAGTGAACTTCTTTTGATCGTACTGTATATGCTTTCTCATATACTTATAAATTATTCCTTTCAAAGCCATTGTCTAAATGCAACATTTTATGCTACTCAAATAGGCAGAAAATGGCTTTTATAATATGCATATTTAGAAAATTATACTAAAGATATTTATATGTTCATTTCTTATACCCAATGATTTATGAAAATATGCATTAGCTAACCCAAGTAATCGCTGAATGTAGCACTATACCTAAGCAAATTTCTGGTTACATGAATGCTTTCTCTCACTAAATTATCTTGCCCTAGCAAAGTATCTCTCCTGGTAGATTATAACTGGCTAGAGGGTAAGATCTTAGTTTTGTTTTGTTCACTGGTGCACCTTTAGCAATTAAGAGAGGGCTTTGTATACTGTAGGCACTCAATAAATATTTGTTCAATCAAATTCAATCTGGGATTTTGTTCCATATGCCTTTTCTCCCTTAGTAAGGAGTTTGATGATGCAAGAGCTTTCAGGACTTTACATCAATTCTTACTGCCAACTACTATAAATGTAGATGAAACCAGGTAATAGGCTATTCATTCAATCTCCCAAACACAACAACCTTGAAAATTTTGTATTTTTACTAAATTACTAATATTATTTTTATTTGCTTTTTCTCATACAATTAGAATATAGCATGTTTTGTGAGTAGACTCTAGTTAATATCATGCTTTATCTTTTACCTTTCTAATAATTGAGGAAAGAATCATGATCTTTACTGCAAATTAAAACTCTTAGATGTTAATTTTTTCATTCTCTTCCTTTGTATGAATATTAGCATCTAGTTCTCTCTCTTCTCCTGTTATTCAGTGTCCATGTGCAGTGGGAGGTGTTATGCACGGAAGGATCTGGGTTTGATCTCTCCTCCTCACTCAGCTGTGCCTATGATTCTGCATAAGTCCGTGAAGTCTGTCTTCTCATTTGTAAAGAGTCTTCCATGCCTTTCTTCCAAGTTTCCTATGAGGAGCAGCAGAGCTGATATGGAAGGTCTTAGGAAACTATACACTTTTATACGAATATGGATAGTTGCAGTGTATTTTCTCATTTTCACTATTAATATTTGCCCTCTGTCCTCTACATTCCCAGAAAGTTATAATCAACCACTATCATTCAGAATTTATTTTAAATGATAAGAGTTTTTGTGTGTGTGTGTGTGTGTGTGTGTGTGTGTGTGTATGTGTGCGCGCGCTGAAAATGACAAGTTATCTAAATCCCTGATTTGAAAAGGAAAATTAGAGTTTAGGGAACTTACCTGAGGTTGTACATAGCTAGTTACTACATGATGCATGACTGTCAGAGTAGCCTGGATTTTGCTCTCATCAGTCCCTGGAACCTCTCCTGATCATTTACCTTTATCTCTTCCCATAGTCTGCCTACTCTCTGGTTTTCTTCCACCATTAGTCTTTGTAGGTTGTATTGAAGGGCAAGCCTCAGCTTCATATTAACCAGTCAACCAGTTAATTTATTCTACAAATACAGTTCCTACTAATCATTAGGCAGTGTGCCAGCCATCAGGTATCAAAAATAAATCCAGAGGTGCAGATGTCAATAAAGTTAGGTAACACAAGAAAATCTCTGTAAGAGATTCTATAAATTATATAGTTACTATAATATAGTAAAATAGTATAGCTATGTTTCCAAATTTTATGGTTGTTTTGCAATTCTTGTCATTGCTTATATTCTACAAGGAGAGATAAGAGACATGGTTATTGCTACATTGACATGAGAGGGTGTAGAATTTTAAGAGAGAGACAGATTACTTCTTGCTGGGGATATTGGCTTGATATCTTGGAATATGTGGCATTAGAACTCAGTTTTAGATGATAGCTTCTCTTTCAAATGAAGGGCTAAATGGAAACAGAATCTCACGTAAACAAAGTCATGTGAATAATGGCTGAGTAAAGTGCTAACAGGTGTATGGGTAATGGTGAGCTGCTCAATTTCTCTGCAGTAGAAGATACCTAGGGAGAATTTGTGAAAGAGTTGTTGGAAACATGCACCCAGATGTCAGAGTGCTGAGAATGTTAGAATTTGAATTTTTCTTCCATCTGTTATGTTAGTCAAAATAAAGTAGACCCTCTTTTGCAAATTTCTACCAAAGACTGATAAATAGTGACTTATTTTTAACTTTTTCTGCCCACTCACTTTTTTGGTACATTTTTTCCTTTTTGTAGCATTTGTGCTAGGAAGTGACACCTTTGCAAAAGAAGTCACCTTCTTTGTTTTCCTGGCAAAATGTCATTAATCATAAAGTCCATTTGCATTTCCAGAGCAACATAAATATTTGATTTTAGGAAAGATGCAGGCAAACATATTGCAATGTTTTGCAGCTAGAGTTGCAGCCTCTGTGGACATGTGGCCCGCCTCTCAGTGAAGCAAAAAGCATATCACAAGCTGGTTTCTCAGCTGTGAAATGCCACTACTTAGGTCATATGCCTCAGTTAAAAAAACTGCCAGGAGCAACGCCTTCTTCTTGGCGGAGAGGCGGGCCACCTGTCACCCAAAGCTGCCATCCCCTCTAGCATCATGCATGGATAACTTCGCTTCACTTCTGCATGTGGGGAGGTTATGTTCTCAGCCTTTTGCAGTATATTTATCTATGGAATTTATCTAGTGAAAAATTCAGTCTGGTACTTATTGATTTGGGGACTATTGTGCCTATTTATTGGAGCCAAACCTTAATCCAGAAAAATGGTTACAACACTGGGAATGGGACTTGGGTGAAAATGTGAATTGTTTTTCATGTGAAAAATGGCATATGACAGGCGTATTTCCCACTTAACACCTAGCCATGATGCCACCCTTGGTGACATGGCAAGATCACACCTTATGTCACTCTTTGATACCATGTATGGATTCCTGGAAATCTGCCTTGGAGAGCACATATTCTGGATTCATCAGAGATGATGCCTCATCAACTCTTAAGGCATGCAAAACAAGAAACATAATTCACCTCTTTGAAAGCAGATAAAACACTCCATACAGCATGTACATTATTTCCCCCATGTCTTTGCAAGGTCTGACATTGTGTTAAGCAGATAGGTCTTTTGATTAATATTTGTTAAATGAATAACCAAATGGTGGTTCTGTTACAAGATTATTATATAGTAGGCATTTGGGCTGGCCATGATATTGAAATCTTTGGCTTCCTGTTTCTCTAAGAAGGAACTATTAAAAAACTGAGTGTGCCTGACCTTTATGAAGAAATGTATTCTTACTGACATTTTGGCACAAATATGGTACTTAAGAGGCTAAAAAATATATTATTTTCTTTTTCATTCTTTGAGCGATTCAAGCAAAAAAGATGTTAAACCATTTACATGTACTTTCCAAAAATGTTTTCAATGTAATTCTTGTTTTTGCTATCTGTTCTTGTTGTGGGTTGCATCACACACTTCCCCCAAAAGATAAGTTGGAGTCCTAAAGCCTGGTACCTGAGACTATGACCTTAATTGAATTTCAGGGTTAACAGAGGTGGTCAAGCTCAGATGAGGTCATCAGGGTGGTGTTTCTCTTAAAAAGACAATTCTACCATAAAGCTTGCTCCTGTTTGAACATCAGCAGACAGAGGGAGGTGGTGTCAGAGGGTGAGAGATGGCTACACGTTGGTTTGTTTTAAGCTCATTTGATCCTTCTTGAAAAACCTTTAAACATAGTAACTCCTGACAATAATGATAAAAAGACATGTCTTCATTTTTTTATGCATCCAGAAAAATTCTATAATTAAAAAAAGAGAAAAAAATCACACCCATATTTTTACAGTCAAAGGTGAAGACAAGTTTTATCTTCATCCTAGAAATTTCTCAGGTTTTAGTGCTGGGGAACATTCTACATTTTAAAATTGGACAGTGCTCTTAAGTGACTCATTCTCAAAAGCAGTTGATTATCCAGTAGAGCACTGGCTCGAGGAGAAGCCAGCATCTTTTATTTGGTCCCTAGTGTGATTCCAGGCACATAGTTGTGAGATTTTGTTTCTTTTCCCCCACCTTTTACATAAATCATGTATACATTAATGCATTTATGGGGTACTATGTGCTTATTTTATATACAATTTGGAATGCTTATGTCTAACTGGTTACCATAGCCTTCACCTCATTTACTTAATTATTGTTTTAAGAGATTTATACTCTACACTTAATAGATCTGACATGTACCTTTGCAATATGAACCATAGGTGTGGTCCCACTGTTTACCTTTACTCCATGCAACCCCCTTTTCCTTCCCCCCTTCTCTTCTCTCCTTCATCCTAGTCTATAGTTGGGTTTTATCTTTCATATGAAAGAGTGGGTGATAACAAATTGGTTTCATACTAGTACTGAGTACATTGGATACTTTTTCTTCCATTCTTGATATACTTTACTAAGAAGAATATGTTCCAGCTCCATCCATGTAAACATAAAAGAGGTAAAGTCTCCATCTTTTTAAAGGCTGCATAATATTCCA
>CAUYON010112215.1:0-37673 GCA_963573935.1 Arctocebus calabarensis | reverse complement strand
TTTATATAGTGATCAAGGAAATGCCATGAAGGATATCTGTAACAGTATGATCAAAATATTTCTGAATGTATATGAATCGTGCCCTGTGATTGCACCAATGTACATAATTATGATTCAATAAAATTATTAAAAAAAAAGATATTGAATGGCAAGAAGGAATATTGTATATGTGGCTAGCTTTAGTCCTTCTTTCTTGCTTTAAATTACTTGTTCCTTATATTAATATAATGAAATGCTATTTCCTTGTCTGGAATATACTTATTAGTACTGACTAGTACTGACTAGCTTGTTTCAATGAGAAATATTTTGTTTCAAAAAGTAAAGTGATTGTGGGCAGGTTTTCATTGGGTCCATGCCTGGGAAGTCTCACATTTTCAGAGATTTGAGGAGTCTCAATCTGCCCTGGGACCATTTCATTGTAATTATTCTGAGGCACATGGGCAATGCCACCTCGGTCCTTTTCAGGTTGTGAAAATAAACTGAATCTTAGTTCTGAAGAAATAAGAGCAACATAAAATGTAGTAAAAGAAATTCTATCTATACCCACATATGTGTATAAACAGACACCCAGATGGGTATGTCTAGTGTATAATTTTCTATACCACCTTCATTATTTTCTCTCTAAAACTGTTAACAAGGTGTGCAAAAGACACGTTCCTCTGTAGATCTCCCTCTTAAAATCAATTGACATCTCTGACCAATAGAGATAGTAATTAATTCCTAATGAATCGGCGCCTGTGGCTCAAAGGAGCAGGACACCTGCCCCATACGCCCAAACCCAGCTCTGGCCCAAAACCGCAAAATAATAATAATAATAATAATAACAATAATAATAATGAATCACATCTTTCAAAATAAGTTGGGGAAGGTGGTGCCACCTGTAGTCCCAGCTACTCAAGAGGCTAAGGCAGGAAGATTCCTTGAGCCCAGGAGTTCAAGCCCAGCATGAGCAACTAACGGACACTCTTATCTCTTAAAGTGAACAAACAAAATTCTCAAAATGGTGATGGTATTTGGAAACCTGAACATTCTGATAATAAGAACATGAAACCAGCAAGAAGCTAGATCATTGCGATTGCTAGGCCTGCTATCAGATACAAAAAAAAAAAAAAATCAAACATTGTATCTCCCTCAGTCAGTCTTCCAGTCTTTCCGGGAAAAAGAACATGTTACACGTGTTATATAATTACCTACAGAATTTTAAGGACTAAAAATAGTAATATTTTACTGCAAAGAGTCTTCTTTTTCGCTTAGATCCTCCTTGCTGGTGAATTATGCTTCTTGGCTTACTTCTGCCCTGTTTCTCCCCCATGCTTATGATGGGCCTCTTAGTAAAACAGCTTGATGTTCACAATTGAATAAAACATAATTTGAGTGGGAATTCCTATTAACATCCAATATTCATTTACAGAGTCTGTTTTCCATTATCTTGCTATTCCCCTCATGTACAGAGTTGATAATGTAATACAAAATCTGTAATTATAAGTGTCCACGGTGAATACTACATTTGAAACTCGATAGGCTATTAGTGTGAAAATTTGCATGCAGCAATCTAACCAACCAAGGTTTCTGACTGCCTTAAGAGTGCGTAGAGAATCTGGCTTTAAAAATATGACTTCAGATTTTTTGATCTATTCCTGCAACTTCTCCTCCCACTTGTTTTCAGAAATGGTCTTGTGGTAAGACAAGAGGGCACTTGTTTTCCAAGGAAAGAAGCAAATTACAAAGAGCTACATATTCAGAGCATCATGGTTTTACCAGTTAGAGGTGAAAATAGATCTTGGAGCTCTATCCCGTTGAATAAGACATCTCTGATTAGAGCTGAACTATTTAAAATGCAGTGGAGATGGTGCCTAGGGTAGTATGTTAGTAGAAGAAAACTTTATTTTAAAGTGTTCAAACATTGGGTTGTAAGTGCGTCTTTCCACCATAAAGATGAATTAGAATGAAAATCAGTTAAGAATCAAGGGATAAAAAGAAATTTCATGGAAAAGAAATAAGGCCTGGTCTGCTCGCTATGCCCTTCAGAGCCTCCCACAGGCTGAGTTACCTTGTTGCGCTGTTCTTTGTGGAATGATACTAGAGAGAAAGCCAAATGATAATTGTCTCCTGGAGAACTTACAGTTATCAAGAAACGTCAGCCTCAGTACCAGGCTCAAATTATCATGGTAGGTCAGCAAAGTTCTGGAGGATTTCCTTTCCCCCACCCAAAAAGACAGTGAACTCACATACCCTACACACTCTATCTTTTTATTTAAGTCAACAAAGGGTCATTGGACTCATACTCTGAGCTAGACTAACTAGGAAACATAAAAACGAAGCCTGGACTCATTGTTCTTCCCACCTCAGAGCCTGACTACCTCCTTAAACGCTCTTTACTTTTAGAATAAGACTTGAAAAAATAGGTCCAACACCCACATGCACTCAACATACACACAATTCCATCTCTGCCATCTTTTCCTAACTTCAGCCCAAGACAAATGGTTTGTGTAGAATATCCTTTCTTGGCCTTTTTCTAGGAACTGGACACAGGGGCTTGAGATAGGAATGAAGCACCTGAATACTTTCAAGGTAACAGTGACCAAAGAACCTGAGGATTTGTTGAAAAGGTTCTAAGATCACAAAATCTCTCTGTTAGGATTTAGGAGTCCCTCAATAAGAGTATATTCAAATAAGATGCAAGTCATGCCTGAGCCAAAACGAATGAGATCATCAGGATATTTAGAAAGCCTTCCTGTAGGTGACAATAAGAAAATACATCCATCAGTTACTAGTTAATTAAATAAAAATCAAATTAAAATATACTTTGCTGCCAGAAGGCTGGAATCCTTGGCAGTGATCAACTGTATCGATTGAGTACTTTTCATTAGGTCTGCCTGGGAAGGAATGATCGCAATTATTTAATGGAGACAAAGGGCACAGACATGGATGGATGTTTGTGGAGAGGAGAAAGCAACTGCCAACACCTCGCCAATATCCCTAAGAAAGGCTGTCCTGAATCTCTGAGACCCAAAATGGATTCAGGTTCCTCTGGGTGCTGATTATTCAAGTTTCCTTCTCCTGATGGTTTCTGAGTAT
Source organism: Arctocebus calabarensis (assembly GCA_963573935.1). Lineage (NCBI taxonomy): Eukaryota > Metazoa > Chordata > Mammalia > Primates > Lorisidae > Arctocebus > Arctocebus calabarensis. The sequence continues at coordinate 34,595 of CAUYON010112215.1, read as the reverse complement.
CCACCTTGTACCAGCTCCTCTGCAATTCCTATCCTGTTTATTTTCATCAGTATCCAATCCTTTCCTCCCTCCCACACTGAAAAATGCCCAGATTCCTTCATTCTCCCCAAATAAACTCTGTCACAGCACTTCTGGATGTAACCATCACTTGATTAAAACTGGGAAGTGCAGAAGAAATGAAAGCAAGCCACAGTGATGGCAAATATAAGTTTAAATATTAGATTTTATTGTCCTAAAATTTCTTATCCATTCTCATGATAGAGAAAATTTTTGCTGGCTGTGCCCTTCTTCAGGCTCCTGTTTCTTGCCAAGTTTCTCAAGCTCTTCTCCTAATTCCCATCTAAAAGTCACTATGAAAGTTTTGAGACAGACCATGTTATGATTCGTTATTTTACTTCTAAGAAATACTGTCAGCTGTATCCTTTTTGATTCACCCGTACAAGTTTCAACCTGGTAGTCTCATCCGTGTTGCTGGAAGGGCTGATTTGTGGCCTTGTAGCCTATGTTGTTAACAGCTCAGGAGCTAGGAAAACACACTTTTGCACAATGATTTTCTATGATTTTTTAAATTGACTTAAATGATTCTCAGAGCCCTCAGTATTGGCAGTGGGCTTTCAAGGACCTTACGCCTTCCCTTGCAACAATTTTCCGGTTGTTTCAAGAATTTAGGAGAGGCCAAACTTCACTGAAAGATGAGGGCAGCAGTGGGCATCCAGAGACCACAGTGACTGAGGGAAACATTGCCGCTGCAGGAAAAACGGTTCACAAAAACAGTCGAGTGACATTTAAGGACATTGAAGGTTAGGTCGTCTGCAATGTCCGAGACCTGCACAATTATCTTTGGGTAGGGACTGTGTCATCCTGATGGGCGCCTCACACTTTGACAGATGAGCACAACATCTTATTCAATGGTGTGAAGAAATGCTGGTCAGATTAGGAGGTGAATCCAGCTGCTTCTTACATTATTACTGGTGCTGAAACCAGGATTTACCAATTTAATCCAGAGAATAAGTGTCAGTCCACAGCGTGGATTTCTCCTGATGAAAATCCATCAACAAAAATGAAGTGGCCCCAAAGTGTTAGAAAGAAAATGCTGGCAACTTTGTTCTCCCAAAGGGGTCGTGTGGCACCTGTCCCTCTGGAGCAGCGGTTCTCAACCTGGGGGTCGCAACCCCTTTGGGGGTTGAATGACCCTTTCACAGAGGTCACCTAAAACCATCCTGCATATCAGGTATGTACATCACGATTCATAACAGTAGCAAAATTACAGTTATGAAGTAGCAATGAAAATAATCTTATGGTTGGGGGTCACCACAACATGAGGAACTGTATTAAAGGGTCACTGCATTAGGAAGGTTGAGAACCACTGCTCTGGAGGAACAAGGACAGTGACGACTCAGTGGTGCACAACAGTACACCCACCAAAAGTTTGGGGGAAGCTTCAGAACGGCAGCCAAGGACAGGGCTGCAGGGGACCCTCTCACACAGTGACAGGGCGTCTGCCCACACAGCCAATATCACCAGTCAGCTCCTGGAGTCCACAGAGGTTCAACTCAGGACACATCTGCCCCGTAGTCCTGACCTGGCCCCACATGATTATTCCCTATTCCCTAGAGTCAAAAATCACATGTGTAGAAGATTCTCTAGCCCTGAAGAAGCTGTTCACATCTATGCAATGACCTTACACGTATGCAAGTGACCTCACAGCACTGGAAGCAAATGGGTGTAAAGAGTTTTCAAAAATGTTTTTCAAGAACGCAAAAGTATGTAGGCTTCCCCAGTGATTAGAGCAAATACAGGAATCGAAATGATTGACTAATGTTGAGGTATCTCCAAACTTTCAGTGCCCCCCATATCGCTTTTCTTCTCCATCCCTTCCAAGACTCTCATCCCACCCCACCTCCACCTTCTGTAGAACTATTGTAAATAACAAATTTCCTGAGAGTCGGTGATGTAGAGCGTGACTTTCAGACCAAGAAGAGAAAAACACCAATATGGTCCTTATCCTAACAAAAGGCAAGTTATCCTAACAGGAATTTTACCTTTCTCCAAGGTCAAGAGCCTCACATCACTGCCTTCTTTACAAAATAATATATTTTCTCTCCTTTTATTCATCTATCCCTTCATTCATTCATAAATATTTATTCAGTATCGACTTTGTAAGCCAGTATGCTAGGCTTTGGGAAATAATTGATGTAAATAGGCTCAGTGCCCGTAGCTCAGCAGGTAGGGCGCCAGCCACATGCACTGGAGCTGGGAAGTTTGAGCCCAGCCTGAGCCTACCAAACAACAATGACAACTACAACAATAGCAACAAGAAAAATGGTCGGGCATTGTAGTAGGCGCCTGTAGTCTCAGCTACTTGGGAGGCTGAGTCAAGACAATCGCATAAGCCCAAGAGTTTGAGGTTGCTGTGAGCTGTGACGCCACAGCACTCTACCAAGGGTGACATAGTGAGACTCTGTCTCAAAAAAAAAAAAAAATTGATGTAAATAAGTAACTCGATCAATATATTACTTTCTAAAGAAAAGATTTGTTCTCATATTTATAATGTCTCAATAAACAGCCTGTTAGCTATTTTGAAGATTCGTAGAATTCCAGGTATGACTTTAACAAATCTGAGAAATATTATCCCAACAGACAATATGCTCACAGCTAAGAGAAAACACAAACCAATTTCTTCTATCTATTTCTTCCAGAACAACAAACCTTTCTGGCCATGTTCTTCTCTTTTATGGAGAAATTTGTCACATTCTACCTTCAAATGACTCAATTTTCAGACATGTTGATACTGTTTCCAAACTACCTTCACAGAGTGGGTACATGCTAAATAACCCGAAAAACCCATCTAGTATGTTACATGCAAGGAATTACATACCCAACACTTAGTAAGTGTTTCTGGAAGGTATAACAATGAACTTCTGTTTGTTTGTTTTGGTAAATATATCATGGCAAATGTGCCCTTTATGATAATAACAGCCCCACTTGCTTTTTTGCTAGGACAACATAATAGCTGTCTCAGATCAGCACGGGTGTTAGTCATGACCCAAGTGAGGGAGACGTGGCAGGTTTTGTGTCAGCTGAGTCAGAACAAACACCATGGCCTAGGCAAATTATACTTTGTCATAATGATATATGAACTGAAATTTCCAGGTGTCCACATAAAGCCGAGTGAGTCACTTTTTGGGCAGTGTATTCAGAAGGGCCTAGATACCCGCTCCCAAGTACAATGTAAAACTTGCCTCATTTCCAGAAACAGTCAGTTCTCATGCCATTCTATTATCTTTCATTTGTATCACATATCAGGTTAATCTGCTCACAGAAGGTGCTCTCACTCCTAGAATGATTTCTTATATTGTTGTTCCAAAGACAGCAGGAGAAACAGAAGCATTTGAATGTAAAATTCTACATTGGAAATGGTTTGTAATAGCAAAGTGGAAGCCTTGGCTTGGGCCCCTTAGAGCAATAACATTTTCTGACTCATCTTGCCTGGTTGGCTTCCTCCCCAAATGAAATGAGGGTGGTGCATCTCTAAGCTCAGCAGCCTCCACGTTGGAGTGTGCTTCACCCTGGGGTTTAGGGAGCGGAACTCTTCAAACCGTGAAGCAGGTGAAATTTCGCTGTGGGCTCATATCAGCGCTCCTGCCTTCTTCACCATCCCTTCCTCCCTTGAAGTCTAGTTCCTAAAAGCCTTTAAGAGCCAAAAGAAATATAGCAGTAGATTTTTCAGACTCCCTGGAAGTCTAGATTAGGGGCCTTCCAAGGATCAGACAAATCATATTTAGAAGAATGTAGTTGTTACTACGCAAAGAATGGCCACGTTTTGAAGAAGCATACAATGTTTTTGCAATATTTTTTCCTACTCCTTCCCTAGTCTCACTCTATTTTTCTTGATTTATAAACCTTTTATTAGGCACATAATGTTATGTATATAATATGTATAATATATAATATCAATATATTATGAAAATTTAAGTTGATCATGGAAATCCAGTTCTTTTTTTAATGAATATCTATGATGTATGATATACAAAGTTATCTACATAGCACAGTTCATTTAATCTCAAGAATCACCCAACAAAGCACATATCATTTTGAGTGTTTTATAAATAAGGTAATTGAAGTTAAGAGAGTTGAAGAAAACTTTGGTCAAGGATCCAGGCAAAGCCTTTCATAATTTTAATCCCAAATCCTCACAATTCCAAAGCTATATTCTTTCCTACACATGACTTACCTTTGTTATAGGTTGAACTGTTTTCTCTCCTTCCCCAATTTTTTTTTTTATTAAATCATAGCTGTGTACAATAGTGCATTGATGGGGTACAATTGCTGGTTCTAAATATTTCAAATTGTATATAAAATCCTTTCCAAATTTTGATATTGAAATGCTAAGAGCCAGCACCTCAGAATGTGATCTTGTTTAGAAATAGAGTCTTTTCTAGGGTAAAGTAAAACACGAGGTGATTGAGTGGGCCCTAATTGAATGTGACTGTTATTTTTATAACAGAGATTAACTGAACACAGAGCCACACATACAGGGAAGCTGGAGTGAGGAGACATGGGGAGATGACAGCCATCTGCAACCCAGGCCTGGCACAGACCCTTCCCTCACAGCCCTTGGAAGGGACCAACACTGTGGATACCTTGATTTTGAACTTGTACCCTCCATAACGGTGAGCAGTAACTTTTGTTATTTGGACCACCTAGTATGTGGTCTTTGGTTACAATAACCCTACCAAACAAATACAACCTCTCATCCAAAGACCACTGAAGAAAGACAAGAAGACCCATATGACCCCCCATTACTATCAACATCACTAGGACACAGCTTTTTCTCTCTGTACTGACAGAGGACCCTCAAAGCCAGACTGGACGCATTTTGTAACACTCAACTTCTTAATGCAACCAATGCCATCACATCCATAAATTTTTGACATTCTTTCTTCCTTTTAAACCTCCTTCTTCCAATCATGTTTCCTAAATCATATTTTGCTACAGAGATCATCTCTAATGGCAAGACAATAAATGTTATACTTATTTCTAAAGAAATTGAAATGCAGTGCTATCTACTAGTCACGTCCACTAAATAATCTCCTAGCTCTTGCATACTCCCAAATCAAAAATATTCCATTTTGCATAGTTTTTTGCCTCAAAACTAGAATAGTTAATTGAATATAAAGGTCTCACAAGAGTTAACTATCTTTATCTTAATCACGATTCAACACTCAGACACATTCCAATGAACTAGTATTCTGTACTGTACAGAAAGAGTGCTGAGTTCCAAAATCTAACCAAAGCCCCACTTTTGGAAAATTGTCACTAAAGTCCTCACTATATACCATTATAGCAAATTCCACGACTGTAAAAATAACCCTCTCTTAAAAGAGAGGTTATTCTTAATGAGAATTTCCCCCAGGATGAATAGGAGGCCTTTAATTTGATTTTTGATCTTAGTGTTCTTCCTCTACAGTGTGGCCTGTTGAGGAAAGGAAAAAAGAAGGGGAAAAAAAAATACCCTGGGCACAGTCTTTAGTCTAAAACTGAGTGTTCCGACTTTTGGGTTGAGACCTTAGGCCTATGACTCAAGCTTCCTGAGTCTTGACCACACGTTCCCCTTCCCTTATCTGTAAAGTGAACCTTGGACCTCTTCTATTATGCAAGAGAGATTAATATACATTCAATACATAGTGAGAGAGATGATTGGTAGAGAAATGATCTCCAGTATATCCTTTCTCTTCTCACTCTCTCTCCTTCCTCCTATATACATTTTCCCTGCCTGTAAACATTGATCTGAACAAAACACATCTTGGTAGATTGAGACATTCCTTCTGTTTTCTCCTTGTGAAGAGATGAAACAATAGTCATGATGTTTCGGAGCAATGCGGTTGAATTATTTGTTCCTAGGAGAACCATCTCAGAAGAAACCATGAGTGCTATATTTAAGCTGAATCTTACCATCAGTCAGAAAATATTAATCTAGCATGACTCATCTCCCTGGTACCCCTTCCTCATTTTATTTATTAAATGGAGGGGAAAGGGGGCCTATTGTACCCATATAACAAAGGGAATCATGATAAATGCTGCTGAGTTAACAAATTCCTACTAGTGCTCGCCAAGTTGGGCGTGAAAATTAAGAAGTAGGAAAGTGCTAACGGTTCAGGCCTCGAGATGAACTTCGTTTGTGTGTTTCATTGCCTTTGGTCTGCCGTGCTTTTTGGAAGGTCATAGCATGATACTAAATTTGGTAATCCTATCACTAGCAAAAGACAAGAATATTTAAAATCCATACATCCAGGTAAGAGAGATATTTTTCAAAACCCAGGTTGTGTTACTATTTCAGTAAAATAAGATGTGTTTGACTATTAAATCACTATTAAGAATAAGAAAAATATTTACTTCTGTAGGACATTCCTATTTTATTAGCTGTGTTTGGGTTTAGAGACAGAAACTCTTCAAAATAGAAGATTTTGAGTTGGGAGTATGGAAGAGCTGGAAGATTGTCTTGATTATTTAGTGGATTCAATTCAGTGAACAGCAATACATTTCAATTTCTTTTGAAATAAGTATAACATTTGATTTCACGGCATCAGGGACTCAGACTACAACCATAATGGACTTTATAAGAAGTTTGGGGCACGAAAGAGTCAGATTTCACTTTTTTATGATATGTGTTAATTGTTCCATCTCTACATGACCAGATGAATGGGAAGTCAGGTCTCTCACAAACTTTCTTCCCTTCTCTGAGCTTTCTTCGATTAAAGTTTGCTAGATTGAAGAGGGCTGCCCTTTACTGAAGGAATTGCAGAATCCACCATTAGGACCCATTTTCTACTCTGCCTCTTGCTTTGCTATGGTGAGGCTACTGAAAATCATCATAACCTCCTGCTGTGAGTTTCCACTGAAGTGCCAGGACCTGGGCGTGACATCTCAAGGTTTAGCAAGGGAGGAAAGAAAGTCTCTTCCACTCAGGGTTAGGCTTACTTTGTTGGGGGCATCTTTTGCCACCTTGAGCCAGAATATCTGGTGTTGCATCTTTTTAACCCCTGCTCTGCTGTAGATCCCTGTGGGAGCTCCTGAGGTCTCCTGCAGAAGACCCTATTCCTCCAGCACTCCTTTGCTCAGCCAAGGCTGCTCAATGCTTGCGCTTCTTGAAGTTCATAATTTAAGTTTCACTCACGCCTTTTATCATTTTTGTTGAGCACTGTCTTCATTGGTTCATGCTGCGGCAACAAAAAATCATAGACTATGTAGCTTATGAGCAACAGAAACTTCTTAGGCTTCAGCATGGTAGAGTTCTGGTAAGGGCTCTCTTCCATGTTAAGGACCACCAACTTGCCACTGTGTGCACATATGATGGGAAGAGGGTGAAGCACTCTCTGGAGTTCCTTTATAAGGAAGCTTATCCAGGAAAGCCCCATCCTTATGACCTAACTGCTTATGGACCTGCCTCCTAAACCACCACATTGGATGTTAAGATTTCTAAATACAAATTTTGGAGGCATACAAATATTCAATCCATTGCAAGCATCAACCGTAACCAAAACTCTGTTGCAGTGGTTGGAAACTATTCATAACTAAGGTACAATCATTCTGCACTCTTGAATCTTGCTTTATTTCCAAGCTTGCCATTCACCCCAGGGCAACTGATTTAGGAAGGACATCAGCTTCAGTCACATGGCAGGCGGGGACCAGTGCCCCACCCCCAATTCCTGATACCCTAAGCAGTTCTCAACCTGTGGGTTGCATCCCCTTTTTAACAATGAAAATACATTGCAGCATTAGGAAGGTTGAGAACCATTGCCCTAAGGCCAGACATTGACTTGGAGCAACAAGTCCAGTTTTTTCTTTGTGCATAAGGAGTTTTTGTCTAAGGACCTGTGATGTCTTTTCATCAATACTAACCAGACTTCCTGGATTTAAATCTTAAGTCCATTCCTATCAGCATTTTTCATCAAGTTACTTAAATTCTCTTCATCTCAATTCTCTCAGCTATAAAATAAAGATCATAATAGTGCCTTGGCTGGGTGTGGTGGCTCATACCTATAACCCTAGCACTTTGGGAAACCAAAGTGGGCGTACTGATTAAGGCCAGAAGTTAGAAGCCAGCCTGGGCAGCATAACAAGAACCCTGTCTCAACAAAAACAAATATGGAAATGTAAATTAATGGGGCATGGTTGTATACGCCTGTAATCCTAGGTACTTGGGAGGCTGAGGGGGGAGCATCTCTTGAACCCAAGAGTTTGAGCTGACAGCAAGCAACAAGTGACAGCAAGCTGACCACTAACAGTGAGCTATGATTGTGCCCAAACCCTGTGTTCCATTCTAGAAGTTGTCTAAAATTAGACTGACAAATCCCACCATCATATCACCGTATTCCTTTACTTGGATAACAGAGTAAAGCCCTGTCTCTAAAAAAAAAAAAAAAAAAAATTAAATTAATTTTTTTAAATGCAAAAGTGATAATATTGTCTACATGCACAGAGTTCTTAAGACAGTGTCTGTACCATATGAAGCTAGAACTTATGATTGTTGATGACGTAAAATAAAAACTGAAGCTTTATGTGTTATGTGTTTTCCCTTTTAAAAAAATTTACTATAATTAAGTCACTTGAGTTTCAAAACTCCCTAAGTGATAAATTCCTGTATAAGAAACATAAAAATAGGCCTAGAAATTTTAAAGATCTTGCAAAGGTCATATAGTTGTTAGGTTCAAAGTTACTAGATTGTTGCTGTAGGATTTAAATGAAAGCATCAAGGCAGTTTCTCAAATGAATTTTTGAGAAGAAAGTATTTAGGAATCTGAATTTTTTTTTGAGAGTTAACAGGCAGTTAAATATTGCACAAGTATTCCAGGCAGTCAAGTAACAAACACAAGAGAAACCTTTTTCCTTCTTTCTTTTTTTTTTTTTTTTTGTAGAGACAGAGTCTCACTTTATTACCCTCAGTTGAGTGCCGTGGTATCACACAGCTCACAGCAACCTCCAATTCCTGGGCTTATGCGATTCTCTTGCCTCAGCCTCCCAAGTAGCTGGGACTACAGGCACCTGCCACAACACCCAGTTAGTTTTCTGTTTTGCAGTTCGGCCGAGGCCTGGTTTGAACCCACCACCTTCGGTATATGGGGCCGGCACCCTACTCGGTAAACCACAGGCACCGCCCAAGAGAAGCCTTTTTCTAGTGCAGTCTGCTGGCGACTTCCAATTAGCAGTTTCTTTACTGAGCAAGGTTGCAGGTGCCCCTTATTCAGGCACTCTTGAGCAGGCAGAATTCTATTATGCCCCCAAATTGCCACACCCTGGTATGTACTCCTACATAATCTCCTCCGTGTTCCATAACTGTAGCCAACGTTTGGGAATATGACGAGACGTCATTCCCATGGCAATGTGTTACATGACAAAGAATTCTGCAGATGTCGTTAAAATCCCTAATCGGTTGACTTTGAGCTAATCCAAAATGAGATCATCCTTAGTGGATTTGGCTTAATCATTTTAGTCCTTTAAAGAGGTCAGAGTGATACAAGGTGAGAGAAACTGTCCTGCTGGCCTTACGGAGGGAACTGGCATGTTTTGAGCAGTTTGTCCTCTAGTTGATAGCAAAAGAAGTGGAGACCATACTCCTAGGACTATAGGGAAATGTTGATAAATGTTTCCTGCAAAAAAGGAGCTTGGAAGAGGACCCTCAGCATCTCATGGGTGTGTATCCCCGGCCTTTTGAGACACTGAGTGTAGGAACCTGGAGCCTGCTCAGACTTAGAAACCATGACTTAAGAAATGGGCATTGTTATAATGTGCTCTCTTGCAGCAATTTGTTATGCATAGGATAGAAAACAAGTGCACAACTCCTTTCATTATGCATCCACATAAACGAGAGGGATTAAGTTGCAATGGTTCAACTGGCTTGGAGGACGTTGCAAGTTACACAGTAGCATAGACAGCGCCTGACCCAGGTTTTTTATACTTCATATGAAGACACTAAAAATCAGATGGAGAAAGATCTTTATATAGTCAGTATGAGAATACAGGTTGCTTGGATCCTGTTTTAGTCTCTCTCATGTCTGATGAAGAACATGCGCGATTTGGACCCAGGACCTTTGATTTTGGTATTCATGTTTTCCTGCCTACGAGGACACTAAACTCTTTGCCTGTGACCTGCTATGAAAGATTCATAAAAACGTCAATTTGGCCCAAGAAAGGTATGAAAGAACTTGCATGGATGAAACAATGGACCAATTGTGAATTCCTGTGTTAAAAGGACCCATGAGTTGGAGCCAGAGGATGGACAGGAAATCATACATTTTTATGTGTGACTTGGTCTTAGGTTACATTCTGAACCCATTTCCAGAGACGCTGGTTCTCTGCTATCACATAATTTCCTACTCTGTGGGGAGCAAGTGATGCAGAGGAAGTGGCAGTGTGCAGTATCCAGCAACATCCTGCCTCTTCTGAAACTGGGACAGGTATCATCTACACAGAAGGGACTTATCAGCGACTTAGGTTCAGCATGAGCTTGAGCTACTTGTGAGTTTATTTTAAGCTTTATGTGTGTGCTAACAGGTGAACACAAAGGCATGTTTCAATGTCAATTCTACTGTTTCCTCATTTGATAAGGGTGCTAATCTCACCCTGGGAACTCCACTATCACCTAAACCTAATTACCCCCAAAGGCCCCACCTCTGAATATTATCATTACATCAGGGGTTAAGGTTGGGGATTCGACCTATGAATTTGGTAGGGAGTGAGTTGGAAGGTGGGAGAGCAAACATTCAGTCCATAACGACACCTTTGCTCTGTTCTGAGCTCAGCCTCATTGGCCTATTTGATAATCCCACCTTTGGAGATGTTGTAGAATGCAAAGTACAGAATCCAAAGGATTATCTTTGGCGTGGCTGTTCGTACTCCTCTGCTCCCAGCTGCTCCTAGCGCCCCCAAAGCTCCTCCCTATTGAATCCTCGTAGCTCTGTGCACAGTGGGTGCTGAACACTCCTTGCCAGGGAAGTGGCCCCTCATTCACAGGAAACTAGATGAGTCACCTCTCCTTCATGTGCCAACAGCAGTCTCTCCTTATCGCTGTCATGGCCCTTTCCAACGTTTGGGACATGTAGGATAGAGAACAATGGAAAGGAAGAATGTCCCCTAAAAACTCCCTCCCTAAATCTGATGGACAAGTTGATCAGATTTAGCGTTAGGGAGCCCAGAAAAGGAAAAGAAACAGAAGGGGAAAAAAATCTCCTGCACACATCTGCCTGTCTCCACCCAGGTGACCGGCCAGCAATACTGTGATAATGACCTTCACAGGAGTTGGTGGACGTCCCCTCCAGGGAGTGCATTCAGGGAAGGAACGCCAAGGGCAGTGTTTGTTTAACAGCCTGGCTACCCGAAATTCACGTAGAAATCGATGACAGGCAAGTACACCTTAGCACATCCTAATGGGATGAGATCTCTCTCAAAAAGCTAACTGAGCAAAAAGACAATTTAATTTCCTGGGTGGAAGACTAGGCTGAGATCGAGCAGTGGCAGGGAAAACTCCCAAGGTGCCGTAAGGCTGATACTGAGTAAAAGAGAGCTGTTGTTTCCACACAGCTACAAAAATGGAGAAGAGGAAAATTCATTAGCAAGACCTGCCAATGGCTCCGTGTGATACCCAATCCCTGACAGAGTGGGCGTGTGGAATTCTAGTGGGAGAAACAGAAAAGACTGAGGTCAAGTTTACATAGACCCCCTTCCTGAGGAACTTTGCTAATATAGGCTGAGAAGGAGGGAGAGAAACTCAGGAAGGACAAAGGAGCAAGCACAGGAACTGGGTAATGGGAACCTCTAGCCATTGAGATGAAGCATCAGTGAGAGCAGAAAGGCCTAAGGGCCCCCAGAGTGTGTGGAAAAGGGAGAAACAAAAGGATGAGTCAAAATAGGGCTTATAACATACGAGTCTAAGCAATTTACTATTTTTTATCATAAATCTAAATCTAAATCTTTTTCTCTGATCTAAATTAGTTGCACTAATTTTAATGAAAAAAATCAATCCCCTTTCCTGTCCCTTCTTACCCTTCCTAATTCCCAGAGTCATCACTTTTACCTCTTTAGCTGTTTCTTCCAATATTTGCCACCTGCATTAGTCACGGGTCTCCAGAGAGACAGAACAAGTAGCTACTTATCATGTGCTCACTCAACTGTAGAGGCCAAGCATCCCATAATATACCATCTGGGGTGGGGGCAAAGGGGTGGCTACCACTGCCATCAATCCTGATAGGAAAGCCCTGAGATCAGAATCTTTGATATGTAAAGTGTGGAGAAGATGGGTACCCGGCTCAAGAGGATGAGCTAATCCATCCTTCTCTGTCCTTTTGTGCTATGTAAACCGTCAACAGATTGCGTGATGCCACCTACATTGGGACCGGTGGATCTTCTTTACGAAGTCTCCTTATTAAATGATTCAAATGCTTATTTCTTCTGGAAAGTGTTTTATCAGTTACCTGGGCATCCCTTAACCGGGTTTCATTAATACATAATATTCACCATCATACAGCGTCATTTCAAAGTAATAGATCAGTTTCGCTCTTTCTTGACTCTTTGACTCTTTATTTCCTTCCCCACAAAGTAGACTTTTCTAAATTGGAAAAAAAAATTCAAGTTGAGTATTTTCCTCAAAAGAATTCTACCCTCTTATGGAGACTCTCAGGAAATCCTTTACTTCAGATTTGATACCTTATATTGCCATTAGCTAACACAGTTTACTTTTGGTAGGCAATGAAGTGGAGAGATTGTCACTGTTTTTAAGCAAGGTGCAGTCAGCAGCCTCTACAATGCCCCACTGGTCCCCTCCTCATACACACGTGCTGTGTAATCCCCTCCCTGGAGGGTCGGCTGGCTTTACTGATTTGCCTCACAAACTGAATAGGGCCGATCGATGGAATATCATTTCTGAGATTTGGTTATGAAAAGATTACAAGTGGAATCTAGATTTTTAAAAAACATTTCCAATCAATACCTCAGAGACCAAATAATTTCCTTTAATTAAAGGCCATAAATTTCCAGATTAAAAAGACCCATTTTAGGGAGGCGCCTGTGGCTCAAAGGAGTAGGGCGCTGGCCTCATATACCAGAGATGGAGGGTTCAAACCCAGCCCAGGCCAGAAAACTGCAAAAACAAACCAGAGCAAAAAAAAAACAAAAAGAAGACCCATTTCATACTTTACAGAATGAATAAAAATCACCAGCAAAACATTATCAATAAAGAGAGAATTCTAAAAGTTCCGGGCCCCTTCCCCTCAAAAAACAAAAAATGACAAGTCATGTATCATCAGGAATTAGCATAGTATCGAACTCCTTAATAGCAGTCCTGGAAGTTAGAAGACAATAGAGAAGTGCTTCCCAGTTCTGAGGAAATTAAGCTCTAAGTGGAATTATGTTCTCAGTCAAACTGCAAATCAAGTCTGAGAGCGGAATGACAATATTTTCAGAAATGCAAGATGTCAATGGATCGTTTCCCATGGCCTCATACTTGGTATATGTGGGCAGATGAGAGAAGAAGTAGGGAAGTCTGTGATGCAGAACATGGAAAGTGGCAAAAAAAAGAGGAGAAGGTCTTTACACCTGCCGTGCAGGGGGCCCAGCCTGTGCTGTTGCAGGTGCAGTGGGTTCCGGGAGAGATGTCCACAAGGAAAAAAATGAGCCAAGTACTCGATTACCTTATTGGGCCGTGTTTTGTGGCTCTGGCAGAGTTTAAGGCTGTGAAAATGATTATTTGCAGTGATCACTGAGAAAACAAAGCCCCTTCTCTTCCTCAGCAGGAAATAAAGAGTCAAAAGTGCATTTAAAAATATGATGAACATGTATATAGTTCATGTTGCAATGACAAAGAAATTTTGCTCCAAAATAACAATTATAGCAATTCTAGATGACCTTAGTGTACTAAGGGTATTAATAATTTTTTAATAGGAAAAGTAAGGTTAAAATGAGGGCAATTAATCATTCAATTAATTTGAACAAAATATCCATTTGTCTTCATATTTAAGGTGTATAAGGATAAAAGATAACTTCTCCAAAATTATACAAACCAGTGAAACAAAATGTCCCTTCACTTTCCCAACAGAAATGCTCATTTTGAAAGAGATCACTCAAATTCAAAGTCAGTACCCTTAGTCTTATATGAAAAGTCCTAAAATGCAGGAAATTAAAAGTCAGGTGTTTGAAGCTGTATCCACAACTCTATAACATCCAGTGGGGAGAAAAATCATGTCAATTATTATATATTTAACACACTCTATCTGGTTAGTTGAATTTTCTCAATTTTTTAAAATTGTTTCTGGCAAATACAGCATAACTAGTCTTCTTCTCCATGTTTCCTGTATGACAAACTAATTATTAAAAGTCGCCAAAGTCTAGGCAAAATGTATTTTGAAGTTTGGCTTCCAATAGTTGATTGGGCAGCTGTTCTCATCACCAGCTCTGTGTGTGTGTGTTTTATAAATGTGACGTACTTCATGTTAGTCTTCTCTTAAAACAATTTTAAGTTGACACTGATTGTTACATGCAACATGGGTGCTATTTTGAGTTCTATCAAAGGGAAGCAAATGTGACATTTATTTGAGTTAGAAATTGTTGGGCATGTGTGACACTTTCTCTCTTGGTGCCAATAGATCAGTTCCCATTATCAAATTCTACTCTAACTCTAATCTGGAAATAACTGACCATTCCAGGAATCAGTTACAGGTGCAAGGGGTGTCAACCCTGCTATTAAATTCGGCTTTTCTGTGTTGGGTACCTCTCTATTCACTGGTATATTTTCAAACCGACATTAAAATGTTATTTCAAAATACGTGTGTTAAAGATATATGTAAAATTACTTAAAACAATTTATATGTTTAATTAAAAAACAGGCATCATTCAAGTTTCTGTGATATAGAAGAGCATTCAACTTATAGCTCAAAAATTCATACTGCAACACAACACATTTGAGATAATTCCACCATAAAATAAGCTCTTCAATGTCTATCCATCCTCCCTCCCAGATTCTTTTAGACTATAACACACTGGACTCATAATCCATTTTCTGTTGGATGTAACACCAGCATCTACCACAGTATCTGGAACTTAATAAATGCTGAAAAGTTGGCCATTTGAAACATAGCTTAATACGTGAATTAATTAGTAAATCTACAAATAAACCTGAGGCATGTGGAGTGCTATGGAAGCTGAATGCAGGAAGATAGTGCTATAGGATAGTGATGCAGAGAAATTATTTATGTATGAGGTGGGTATCTACCCAAGTCTTAGAGAATGTTGGTTGGCTAGAAAAAAGAGAAAATGACGTCAGCTGAGTCGCTTTCCTAATGAAATACCCTTCATTGTTTTGCCCAGTCATGAGGCTCTAGTCATTCACCATTTCATGACTTAGTCCCTTTTTCATAATGAACACAGCGAGGCCATGTCTTATAACAGTTAAGAGTGTGGATTCCAAAGCCAGCTTGCTTGGGCTGGTCTGAAATCCTGTTTGTTTCCATGCTATGTGAGTGTAACCACCTTACTGAATTTCTCTGTGTGTATTGGCATCTGCATTCTGGGAACACTCACATAACTTACCTAACAAGTTGTTGTGAGGATTAAATAGCAGAGCTCACTAAAGGGTTTACGGCAGCACTTAATAGGCAGTGAGAATTGAATAGGTATTGACTATTTAGGGCAAAGAAGATCAGCTCTCCATCGAAAACTGAGCACCTCCTTCCAGACTGTTGTCATAGCGAGAAAGGGGGCGTGCACTAAAAAGACAGAAATTTCCAGCCTTTGCACATCTCATTGTGGCTAGGCGGCAGGTCCTCACATGCAACATGTGAGCAGAAGTAATGCAAACTCTTCTAGGACTGGAAATGAGAAAAGCAGATGGAGCTGCTCCAGGGTCCCTTTGGATTCTTCACCTAGCTGCTTGGGCCCAACCATAAAACAAATAATTAAACTATGTAATTCATTGAGTAGTTAAAATCGTCATTATGCAGTGAGGCCTAAAATGATCTCTACCACTGATAAGCACTGGTGCAAAACAGCCTGGTGTTCCAATTAAGGGAACTTCAGGGTTTGGTCAGGATCACCATCCACTGGAAACAGCCAATGGAGTCAAGCTCAGCATCTGTTGTCTTTGCTTTCGTACTGACCAAGATGGGTCCCAAACCAGCATTCATTTGTGTATGAAAGCAAGTCTTGAAGTTCACACAAGTGGGAAACACATTCAGCGATCATCATTTCAAGACAAGAAACATGGGTCTTTTTGATAAGATGGAAACTTGTAATATCCCCTTAAGTATCACAAGAATGAAAAAGCAAACATCCAGTGCACTCAATATGCTAGAAACAGCCACATTCAAAAAATTGAAGCACTGCCTCTATCAATACTATTATCTTGTTCAAAATGGCTGGTATCCTTTCTAATGTGTTTCAGAGAATAATGCAACTTATCCTTTTCCTTCAATATTAACTAGATAGAGCTATCACTGTTTCTCAGTGGTGTCAGTATCTAAACTTATTTTCTAGCTAACATGTCTATGAAAACAATGCCTTTTAAGCCCCTTTTGGAAACTGTGGATGCTCCTTTTGGAAACTCTTTGGAACCTTCATAGAGTGCAGTTCATTTTCCAGACAAAACCGTTGCACATGGGCAGCACCTATGGCTCAAAGGAGTAGGGCACTGGCCTCATATGTCGGAGGTGGTGGGTTCAAACCTGGCCCCAGCCAAAAACTGCAAAAAAAAAAACCTTTACACAAATATTCCTGATACTCTCTATGATTCTGTACTGTCATACTTGACATTATTTTTTTTTTACTCCTTGAATGAAGAAAGTTGCATGTGTCATGAGGTTTCTTTGTTTTGTCCTGAAATCACAACAAGCCCCAGAAGTATTATCTATATCCTTGAAAGTGTGTTCTTTCATCTGAGTAAGATTTTGAGTAACAGCCTCTTTAAATGCTCTTCATTAGGAAAGGAGACAGAATGCAAAGATATCTTCTGCACAGATGTTCCTTCACATACAAGAGGATTAGTCTTGAAGAGCTTGATTGAAATTATGAGAAATGAAAAGCGTACTCTGAGAACAGTCTGAAGGGTGGAGTCAATTTATGTTTTGGCTCAGTTGGAAACTCTCTGAGGATTTAAGATTGAGATAAATGATTTAATTGGCAGTTCTGCAGCCGCCGTTATAGATACTGTTGCTGAACAACAACGTACACCATTGGCCAAATTGTCATGTTGGAAGAGATTAGAGTCAGAAATTGGTGAAAACTTTCCAGTGCTGGAGGAAGCATTTTAGCAAACTGAAGTTAGAAATGATAAAATCTAGTCAGTTTGTCAGAAGTCTACAAGTGTTCCGAATTACTACACAAGTCTGCTGAAAATTACTTCAACTGAGATGGAAAAAGAACTCATAAGTCTTTTCTTGCAAACATAAGTAGCATCGATGATGAAACTTCTAGAAAGATAACTTCATTGATTTGAGTACAAGGGAAATTTAATTCATGAAGTCAACACTCCAAAGAAAGAATCTTAAAAATGTTTAATGTTTCATGAGACAAAATACCTCCCAGAGCAAGAGTATGATGAGAAGGAGCATTTGGGTTACCTTCTAGCACTCTGTAAGTCAGGGGTTTTGCTATTTATTCCTATTCTTATGGAAATCAAAATCAAAATCAATGGATAGAAAATTTGACCTGCATATTTGTACTTCAAAAGCACTCTCCGATCTTGGCACCTCATTAGACCAAACTAAATGAAACTGATATTAGCGCAATTTAGATCCCTGTTGACTTTTTTCCCCCACGCAGTTGGCATGATTTTTATAAGAAAAAAAATGAAAATGAAAAATGGTAATTTGTAAGTCATTTCTTTTCTTCATTGTGAAATGAAGTCCCAATCAGTTACTTTCATTGCACTGTATATTCTGTTTTAGGGAGCAGAATCAGGCACAAGTGAATGTGCCCATGTGGACTTCAGAGTAAGACAGGTCAGTGGTCATTACATGTCTCCATTTCCCGCTTTCTGGAATTAGGGCATTTATTGTATTTATCTGATCATTGTGTCAGCACTGGATAATGGATGTGTCAGATGTTTCTTTAGTTAACTAGGTTTTTTTAAATCAAGAAAACCTGTGACAAAAGAACAACACCCAGCCCTCCTCATCCACATTTGAACTCGATTTAGTTGATGAGATCCTCAACCCATTGTTTTAGACACAGCATTCTCAGTTGACATGATTTTGGGAGGTTTGGGGGAGGAAGGGAGTGTATTTTGCAAGCAGAAAAGCGAAAATAGGGTGCTGCCTATGGCTCAAAGGAAGAGGGCTCTGTTCCCATATGCTGGAGGTGTTGGGTTCAAACCCAGCCCCAGCCAACAACTGCAAAAAAAAAAAAAAAAAAAAGTAAAGTAAAAATAATTTGTGACCAGAAGGAAGAATAGGGTGATTTGTTTTAATGCCAAAACTTATTGACCTTCCCATAGAGAGTAACCATGGCTCACTGTCTTGGGATATTCACTCTGGAGGAAACCAGCTACCTTCGAAGATGCTATCTACCCTGAAATTTCCTGTAAAGGCCACGGGCAGGCTTCTGTAGTACAGCACAGCTGAGTTCACAGCCAACAGCCAAGAGCAATTGCCAATGATGTGACATGCCTTGAAAGTCCAGACTTCTTAACCATTTTATTGTCTGACATCTGACTTCAACTGCATGAAGAACTCCAAGTAAAAATAGACCAGTTGAACTCTTCCACAATTCCTGAGTCACAAAGTCATGCAGAAAAGAAAGGGATTATTCCAAGCCACTTAGCTTTAGGGTAAATTTAAACAAAGTATTAGGAATCCCCTATACAGTGTTTCATAAGAAGTATAGAGGAGCTCTAAAAACAGTGAAAACTATGTGTTTAACAGAATCTTTTGCCTACAAACTGTTACTTTTATCCAGTTGTTGAAGTATTTGTCAAAAGGAATTTTCCTAGTCAGTTCAAATCTACCATTATGTTTTTTGGCTGGATATAGATATCAGATCACTATCTTATTTCCAAGTCAAATACTGTTCAGTTAAACCTTAGAATGACTTGATTTTCAAAAGAGCTGCTTGGTGCAAATACTTCAAAAAAACTAAAACCAAAAATTCAAAAAAAAAAAAAAAGAAATTGGAATAGCATACAACAGAAATTGATTATATCTGTTTTAAAGACAACTTATTGAATCGATAAATGTGGCTCCATTGTGTCAAATGGGCAGGGGCTAAACCATATCAGAATCTACCCAACAGTCTCACTAAATTCCTCCAACTGGAATGAATGATTACCATGTGTAAATAACATTTTCCCCCATTTTTGCCTCATTCAAGTAAAGATGTAAAGTCTCCAACTGACCTGCTTTTGACCATTGTCAGCAATTTAGAGAAAGGAGTATTTTTATTCATAATCCCAGTGTCTCAGTTACCCTGTTGCCATGATAAAGCCAATTATGAAAAAGCAGATTTAAGTTAATTTTGAAAGAACCATAGTAACAATGAAGTAAACTTACTCAAAATATTTTGCACATCCCTTAGTATATTTAGGTGTATTTTTTTAGTCAGAGATCTAAAGTTTTCACCAGATTCTTATATCCTTGCTAGACTTAAAAAGTTGCCTTTCATCATTGCTATAATCAGAAGACTGCTGGGCAAAGACCAGTGCTGTGGGGGCTCTTGCTGATGGAAAGTAGCAGCTATGGAAAGGCAGCCCCCACCTGACTCCTGTCTTCCCCATCTGAGATGAGTATATCATATTGGTGAAAGTAAATTACACTGAGAACCCACCTACAAAGGAGTCTAGAAGATAGTAGGTTGTTCTTTGACCTTTCCAACTCTGCAGTGGAACAAGGCACACAGCCCACTACAGCCACTATTCTCATCATATCAGGTTTTCCTAAAGGGTGGGGGATGAGGTGAATCCTCATATCCCTTGGAGTAGAGTTTGTGGAAGCTGTGACAGCAAAGGAAGGGTGAAATTTCCTAGGAGGAGAAGAAGGTTCCTTGTAGATCCACATAGAACATCCCACAAAACCAACATTGCCCTGGGACAAAGAGGAGTCGGAGCTCACATCTAAATCTCACTCCATCTCTGAGTAATATTAAGCATATTTAACCTCATTCAAATGCTAGTACTATCCTCCAAGATGCTGGTGAAAAATTTATGAAACATGGATAGGAAAGCAATTACTGTGATAATGACAAAGCCATTGCATTCCATTAAGAGCCAATCTGAATTTACAAGGGCAGGGTATGTGCCTAGTTCTGTTCCTTATATGGCGCTTGGCCCCAAAGGAGATGTCAATACATGCTGTAGATTGTACCAGTCAGAAGGTACCATTCTAGTGTGAAATCTTGGGACTAAGGAATGGGGAGAAAGGACAGAGAAAGAAATTCTTTTACAAAAATTTTAACAGAGGAGACAAATAACTACTTTACTTCCAAGATAAACTAGACTTCATCTTAACTAGATAAACATTTCTAAGTGTTCTATAGTCCTTCAAGTGAGGAGTTCTTAAGAAACATTATACCATTGGCTTGTACAATGAAATCACTATTCAAATACTTGGGCTTCTTATTCTGTGTCTGTTCATTCATTTAGGTCATAAGTTTCTGCACCTCATCTTTGTGAATGACAACTGTAGTGTTTTGCAATTACCAGAAAGGGCACATTGGCAGTGAATTCGTTTGCTGCTTTAAAAGCTGTTATTTTATCTACTGCTAAAAGATGTCAAAGAATCCTATGAGAGGCAAGGCAATTTCTCTACAGTTATGTTTTGATTGCTTTTTTTCTACAATCAGACAATGTACCAAGCACAAGGCAGCAAATAGAAGGAAGCGAACATTTTCTGGACAGCTACTATCAGGCACTCTGTGGAATACCAGATGGAAGTTACAGCTTCTCAGACCTGCCATGTTCTCCCTTCTGCAAAAAGTAAAGCTCTGGAACCACTCCACAATGCTGGTGAAATAATACACATAAAAGTAAAATGTGAAAAATATAAAACACTAGCAATCTGTAGAGTTTTAATTATTGAAATAGTCACTTCATTGATATTAGGAAGCATGAATATTCTTAAAGTGCAAATTTGAATTTCTACAAATGACTTTCAGCTTTATTAATTTTCAAAAATTTAGCATGGGAAATATCAATATCATGTCTGAAGATGGCAAAAGAAAAGCAAGTGAGGTTGATAAAGAGTAAAATTAGAAATAAGAAACATGTTTAGAATTTTTGCTTAGAGTAAATCCAATATTAATCCTACAAAAGTCTTTTATAATTAGAAACTAGTTTCTAACAGTATCTTTAGAAGTAAAGGATTCTTCACAATAACTTGTATGGAAATTTTTACTTTGCTTAAGCTGATAAAGATAGATAGGATCTCTAGAGAAAAAAATTACATTATATGCGGCAAAATCAAATCTGGCTTGTCTACAAAAATTACAAATCATGGAATTGAATTTAGAATTAGCAAAGTTTTGACTTCAGTGTCCCTTTTGAAAAAAAAAGGACCTTAATTCACAACAAATTTTGCAAAATATAACTTGTCAAACTCTGAAAGAGAGACTTTATATTCATTGTATTAGACAAATCTTCCAAGATTATGATGCTTATAGAGAAAATAATGTGACTTACCTTGTCCAGGGCAGATGCTACTTTAGAAAAATCAATGACTTTCAACTGGAAGAGAAACCAAGAAGCGTGCTCATCACAGAAAGCTGAACGTTGGAAAGGGAGTTACTAAAGGGTTACTGTTTCACCTCTACTTTGTTTTTGTCATAATTTATAATTTCACATGATTTTCCTGTTTTCATCCTCTTAAAATCTTCCATGATTACTTCCATCACTAGGGACTTCTCTCCCCCTAGAATGGTTGGAAGTATGTGTTCTCCTTAAGTCTTCCTTTCCTTTCTGTAATTTTGTTAAAAGAATCCACTACCACAAAGAATATAAAGAAAATGCAATAGAGATATTAAAAAGCTTCAAAACCAAACATAGTTCTCCAGAAAAATAATCTTTGTTCTCCAAGACCTGACTCCTTGTTGCTATCATCTGAAACCCTACATAACCTTTCGATTTCTGAGGCAGAAATTCGCCAACCTCACTCTGTTCTCAGCCCCACACTTCTATGAAATTTACTGATCATTTGGTTGGTTGCCCTCCAGTTAACGTCTCACCCTCCCCGTGCTCCAAATTCCATGGTGGTGAGCCCTGAGAACCAGCTGTCTTCAGGAACCATGGAGAATGGAAGGGCAGGAGGAAAAGAAAGCCAGCGTCTCTCCTCTTCTCCGTCATTTTCATGGAGGTCATGACTGCTTTGGGGCTCCACTTCCATGATCCAGTTCCCACTGAGAAGGGCCATGTGGCTCCCACCTCCACCAGTGACCCCAGTTCCTCTTTTGCTCTCTCCAACAATTGCAAGTCTTGAAATTCCTTCACCTGCTGGTTGTTCTTCCTAATGCTTTTATAACTATCTGTAACAGATTCTTTTTATTAAATAATTTAGTGTGGGTTCTGCAGGCAGGCAGATTCCTCCCTGATAAAGGCATATTGATGATTCTTTAGGAAAGGACCTAAACAGGGTCACCAAACTACTTTTCTTAGGATGTGCTCACAAAGTTAACTGTCAGAACTTGGGCATTGATGGCTCTGATGGCCAGTCCAGTTAAAGAGTTCCAAAATTGCTTTGAAGGGTGGACGAGGCACTGGTGTCAGGGCATAGCTTTCCAAGGGGCAGCACTTCAAAGGTGACTGTAGTGCTATTCAGCAATGAGGCAGGTAGCACTTTTTCTAGGATAAGTTTGCAGACTCAATTGTCCGAACTCATATTCCTGACTGCCAGGGAGCCCAATTTTCCAACAAATTAATACTCCCCTCCCCCAGTCATAGGGGATGAATATGTGAGATGCCATTGAAGCAGATTCATCTTCAGGACTAAAAAAATCATTTAAAGCATTCAGTTTTGGCAATTTCAGATAGCACTGGACATTTAATTCCTAAAGGCTGACATTTTATCTTTTGGAGGAAGTGAATTTTTACAGGGTTCATCTTTTTCTGAGGGGACAATTATGTTGAGATTTTTAATATGTATTACATATATCCAAAGAGATCTTTAAAATGCTGACAAGAGATTCTAGAAACACTTGAATTCTAAGGCTGAAGCTGTTCTAGTATTCATTAAGATAATGGCAGGAGGGGAGTAGGGGAAGGACAGCTTTCTTGTGCCCAGAACTGTGTCCAAGCCTTTTAAAGTCAGCAGCAGGAAGAAACTCGGGCCTTAAGAATACTTCTCAATTTGGCAAGGAAATTTCCTTGATACAGGAGACAGGAGTTTGGAGTATATTAATGGACTTATGAAAGGAGGGGAATGATTTTAAATCTTAGCAAAATGTGAAATTATTTTTTTATTCTCCCACCCTCAAATTCCTCTTCCAATTTCTATCCTACTACTTAAAAAGAAAAAAATCTGTGCCTTTCTTTTGAGGGAAACATACTGTTCCTCTTTCCAAATATTCTTTCTTTGTTCATGCATATTTAAATTCATTCTTCCATGTATTTATCAAGTCTCTCCCATGTGTCAGGCATTGTAAATAGGAACTTGGAATACAGAGTGGAAGAGAAGATGGTGTTTTCTACAATGGACTTCACGGGGCAGATGGCGCACCTCAAAAGCAATTGCAATATAGCAGACTAGGGCTGCCACAGAATCACTAAACAGCCAGACCCTGGAGAAAGCACAGGGCTGAACTTGAGAAGATCGGAAAACTCTTCCCAGAGCAGGAGATTCTTAAGATGAAACACAACTTGATTGGTAGAATTTCACCAGGCACAGAGATTGCAGATGAAGGGGGCTGGGCAAAATCAACAAGGGATGACACACTAATGTGTCTTAGGGTCCTGGAATAAGGGAAGGCAGGTGCTCAGCAGGTAACAGGTGCTGCCAAGGAAGGGTTTGGCAAGTTGAAGAGAAGGTGATTTCTAGGGCCATGTGCAGTGAGCTGAGCATTCTCACTGAAAAGATCACAAATGAGAAAGTTCACGGACAGTAGGCAACTGACTTTAGGAAAGAATTAGAACATTATTCCCAAACTAGTGCAACAAATAATACAAGATGAAATACAGGTTGCTGGAAAAACGTGGTGATGATGAGTCTGTGTTCTAGATTCTGAGGGGTGTGGGTCAGAGTACCCGCTCTCCCAAGATACGTGGCTGTAAGAAATTTATAGAATGGCTCTGACCCTTAATTTCCTCATCTGTAAAGTAAGGATGTTAATAATAGTGCCAACTTCATACATAAGAATTGTTATGAGGCCTAACTGAGAAATGCCTGGCAAAGGAAAAAAAAAATACCCAATAAACATTGTTGTGATTGTTTTTTATTGTCATCTGTCTAGATGAAGCAAATCACTCAAAGGAAAGCAAAATTCAGGAAGGTTATGTTATGCGCTGACATTCCAAGTTTAATATTAAGCATCAATCATATTTTTGGAGCTATTAATGAAGTAAACATAGAGAAAGACATGTTAATTCACACACACACACACACACACTCAGCCCCCCACAACAAAATTCTGAATTCACCAGTGTGAATTCCCTTAAAAAAAAAAGTCTGTTTTTATAAATTTTCCCATATCTTATCAGATATCTTCCTCAGTATTTCTGTCAAAACAAAACAGAAAAGTGTTATAATTGTTTAGATCTTTTAAATATTTAGTAGCTTCAGTTCATCAAGTTCACTTTAGTGCATGTAATTGGCACAATTATATTTTCCTCCCTTACATAAAACATAGAAGAAATGCATTACCCAAAATAATTTCATTACTAGGAGAATATTCATTAAAATGTTTGTGAAGCCCTGTGGTTTTGTATTATTTGCACTTTGCTCAACAGAGTTCAAGTTCCTCTAATTCCAGACTCGTAAACACTTTAAACCCACTCCCCACCTCTACTTCTTATAGATGAGTTGTGCTTTTCCATAGGTGAGAAGACAATTGTAACTCCCCACTCAATTTTAGATCTAGATGAGTTGAACTCACTAAAAAGAGTCCCTTCAGAAACTGCTCCCAACACTGGCACCTTAAGGAGAGCTGCCTTCATCACCCTCTCCCTCCTGTCCCCTTAATTCTAGCCAACAAGATGGAATTGGAAGAGTCTTTACAAACCCTTTTGATCAAGGATGGGGGAAATCAAGGTGCCACCAGGACACACGGCTTCTGGAATGGCCAAGATGTATCTCAGCTCTGAGTGTTGCCTAACTGTATCAACAACCCTTATTCCCCACCCATTTGAATAAAGAAAACCCCACCCATTTATATATTCTTTCACATCATGCCTTTATCAAAAAACACTAACAAGTAGGCCTGCTTATCCCAAGATCCAAAGGATAGCCTTCTACTGAGTTGGGGAAAACCTGGATGGTAGCAGGGGTATCGATGACCTGGCACAAGAGGCCAAAATTCGGGGGAAAGATTAAGGAGCAATTGAGACTCCAGACTCCACAACCTGCTATCCAGATCTAATACCTGACCTCATCCTCTCATTGCTAGAGAGGGGAAGAGTGATAGTATGTTCCTGATAGGAATTCTGTAAGGTTTTAATAAAATATTGTATGCAAAATGCTTACTGCAAGGACTGACATGAGCATCACCAACCATGGCTAACAGGTTGGTGCTAGTGACAGCAGTAACAGTAACAGTGGGGAGGTCATCATGGCAGTGGAACAGTAATAGAAGAAATGAAATCACAGACGTGCCTGCAGTGGCAGCAGTCACAGCTACAGCAATGACATTATTATCAGTAGTGACAGTGTTGTTGACATAGTGATGAAGAACATTTATTGGTAACTCAATTTAACTTTATTCACTCTCTCCCCGCCAGTATAATTCCGCCCATCTTCTCCCCTCCTGTTGCCCTCACTATGAGTTCAGTCCAGTCCATCCTGATCTAGGGGTGGGTCATTTAATATCATTTTCTCCATCAAAAGCAAACTCAGGAAACAAGCAAAATCGAAGGCCCAGATTTATCATTTTGGGCCAAAGAGCTTATCCAGACAAAATAAAGTAGGTGAAAGGCAGTTGAAGGTCAGATGGCCTCTGAGAAAGATGGAATTTTGGGGAAGAGAGGTGCCCAGCCCAGTAAAGGACAAGATAAGAGCTCTAATCCCAGGACAGAAGAGAGCTTGAGTCACCTCCGGACACTTTCTGGGGAGTAGCTTTGCTCAGCTCTGTGGCCTGAGATTTATACATGGAGCAGCTCTTTGGGGAAATAAATGGCAAGAGCCTCTCTGGTGCATTTGCCTTGTGGATGACTCCATCCTTGAGACCATGTTCCTGGTCTGGCCCCCTCCAGCCTCCCACTCTTTCTCCTCCACCTTCTTTGTGGCTTTTCTTCTGTTGCTCATCTCCTAAATGTTGAAGTTCAAGACTTTTATTCTCCATCTGATGTTATACTTCCCTTCTATTTCCCCGTCATTCCATTCATCTCATAGTTTTAAATTCCTATGACCGAAGACTCCTAAATCTCAATCTATAGCCCAAAAGTTCATTATCACTTCAGATCTTCAGCAGATACACCTGTCCCATGTACATACCTGCCACCTCCAATCTTGGGTAGAGGGTCTGTTGTCAAGTAATATACAAAGCTATCCAGTACAAATCCCATATAAAATGATCTTTAAACAATTTTACATTCCACAAATAAATTATAGAAAACATATTTATCTATGGGTACATGTATAATAGGTTGTACATACACTGTGCACTATTAAGAACACTAACTCTAGGGTCAGACTGTCTCTGCCCAGCTCCCACAGCATCCTCAAAACTATGAGAAAATCCTTGAAACTGTCTATGCCTCAGTTTTCTCATCTGCAAAATGCTCCTGATAATAATAGTTTTCTATGAAAAAAACTATCCCTGTGAATGTGGAATAAATACATTTCAAGATACAATTTCCAATGTGGAAATACACATTTCAAGATACGTTGAAAGTTCTTACAAGAGTCCCCAGTAACTTGCTACTTAATATTATTTATTTTCCTCTTTCTCCCCCAAATGACCATTCACACTCTCTGGGAAGGGGCAGTCTTTGATCCACCTTTTTATTCTTGAGGAACTAGGTCGGAAGGAAGCCTCAGCAAACATGTCCGTCGGAGTCATGTGATCAAAGCAAAACGAATTAGTGAATGAGGAAGTGAACAGGTAAAGAGCAAAGACAACCAGGAGGTTGACGGAGAGTGAGAGGAAGGGGAGGAGGAGAAGAAGGAGCAATATTTGGAGTGAGAAAAATGAGTTTTATGGGCCAATAAAATCTGACAGGAAGATAACATGGATAACAAATTACTAGAAGGAAATCATCCTTCAGAATTATCACGGCCTCATGGCATTGTGTCTGATGAGAAATTCCCTTCTGCATTTTCATCTCCAGAGAAAGCCCGTCCAGCCGTCATGAATCAGTCGTGAAGGCAGGCTGGACCCTGGGTGCTGGCTGTCACCGAGGAGCTGAGGCCTGTCACCCCCATCTGAGGTCTCAAGGCTTCCGGCAGCCCTGTCCGTCCAACTCTTAAGGAGTCCTGGGCATCCTGTCGGCCCTCGGAGATCCCAGCTGGGAGTCAGAAGGAGCAGCTGCCAGAGAGGACGCTTTAGTCCTATAATCCCTTCACCCCCCCAAAACAGAAACCAGGGAGTGATGGGGAGGGCAAAGGAGATGGATGATTCCTGCGGAAATGTTCTGCGTGTTTTGCGAGGAAGGATTCTCATTTTATGAAAACTTGGTTTTTGTTTCTTGTGAAAGAAGTTTCCTTTCAAAGTTCTTTTCTGCTGGTTTAGGATTAAAATTAGTATACGCTAATGAGAAAGCATACAATAAATCCTTCCTCAGGGGAATATGGAAGAAGCTAAAAAAAATTTTTTTAATAAAATTAAATTAAAAAACTAGTGTCTAAAAAGGACACACTTACAGAGTTTCCTCTCTTTTCTTCAAGCTCTGGTTTTCCTTACCTGGCCCCATTGCTTCAATTGCACTTGAACCAACAGTTTTGTGTTTTCTCTAAACTTGAAATCTGAGCACGTCACTTGCTTGTTTCAAACACTTTATGGGATGTCTGTTGGATGTGGTCTTGGTCCAACCTACTTCTCTCTCCCTCTTAACAAAAAGACACAACAATCCAATTTCAAAGTTTTCCCATTGGTCATAAATGAGACCATTTAGGCATCAAAAAGAAATCAATGGCAGCGCTGTTGTTGAAACACATAATTATGTACCAATGCATGAATTTATAATAAGACAAAAAAATCTGAATTGTACCTTAAATAGCAGCAAAACAACCTTCTAAGTATTCTGAAAACTAATAAAAGGGGAGAAACTCAGGTATTTATCTTGCTTTTTGTATACAAAATCTATTTCAAGGTAACTAAACAGTTGATAAGGAAAAGTTATACTTTAGGGAAGAATTCCAGGTAATAAATGCAAAATAAATGATAGGAAAAAATCACCATGTTATGACCCCAAATGAAAACAAATCTGAGCAACAATCATCAATGGCCACATGGAAGACCAATGAGGAGCTTAAAATAGATGAACTGGCAATCCCTACCTCTGCTGGTCTCTGTTCTCTCTTACCGCGGTAACAAACACTATACATTTAGCAGCTTAAAACTACACAAATTTATTACCTCATAATTCAGTAGGTACAAAGTTTGGGTTAGCCTGATTGGTTTCTCTGCCTCAGGTTTCAGAAGGTCAAGTCAAGTCATCACCTGTCCTTGGCTGTTACTGGGATGCTCTGAGGATACTCAACCTCCAAGTGAGTGGCTGTGAGCAGAAAAAAGTTTCTTGTTGTGACTGAGATCCCACTTCCCTGGTGGCTGTCCAGTGGATACTAAGGAAGATGTCAGAGGACTCTCAAGTTCTCATATGTGGGCACCTACATCACACGGCCAGCAATAGCATGACAAGACTTTCTCATACTTGCAATCTCTCTGACTTCCCCTCCTACCACACTTTTCTTCTGCTTCTGACTTCTGCTGGGAAAAATTCCTTATCTTTTTTTTTTGTAGAGACAGAGTCGTACTTTTTTGCCCTCTGTAGAGCACTGTGGAGTCACAGCTCACAGCAACCTCCAGCTCTTGGGCTTAGGCTATTCTCTTACCTCAGCCTCCCGAGTAGCTGGGACTACAGGTGCCCACCACAGTGCCCAGCTAATTTTTGATGCAGTTTGGCCGGGGCTGGGTTTGAACCCGCCACCCTTGGTATACGGGCCGGCGCCCTACTCACTGAGCCATAGGTGCTGTCAAAAATTCCTTATCTTTAAAGGTTCATGTGATTAAATTAAATCCACCTAGGTAATCCTGACTAACCTTGCTATTTTAAGGTCTGTAGCTGAAATTAAATGAACAAAGTTCCTTTTGCCACATTGCATAACATATTCACAGGTCCAGGATAAGGGTATACATATCCTTGGAAAGTTGGATCATTATTGAGCCTACCGTGTCATTGATCAGTTTTAACTTCATTGAAGTGTAATTGATCAGTAGCCAACCCTCTGTTGCAATGATGTAGTTAGTACATGGTACCACCTTTGAATTACTTTTGCTTTATCTTTGCAAAAAAAAAAAAATATATATATATATATATATATACATACACACACAGCATATATATACATATTAAATCAACCCTCTAGAGCAGCGTTTTTCAACCTTTTTAATCTCACAGCACACTTGTATCTATAGGTAAACTTCCATAGGACACTTAATTTATGTTGATCAAAAAGAAAAGAGTAAAAAATAATAAAAAATACACTTACTGTGCTTTGAACTTCTTTCAAAAATAATTTAATTAATAATCTTCCAAAATTGCCACAGTACACGTCGGATCCTCTCATAATACACCAGTGGCCCACAGAGGTTGAAAATCACTGCTCTAGATTTATAGTAAATTAGGAGAATAAAAGAAATATTTTTTAAATGGTATAATCAGCCAAATCCAGCATATAGGAAATTCTACAGGGCAAATGACCCCAAACCCTCAACAAATATATGTCAGAGGAAAAAAAAAGAAAGAAAGAAAGGAAGGAAGAGGAGGGCAGATTCAGATTAAAGAGATTTATAATATATTTTAAATGAAATACAATGAGTATCCTTCTTCGGATCCTAATATGATTGGCTGTAAAAACATTTTTTCTAAAAAACATTGAGAAAACTTGAACACATACTGACTTCAGATGTTAATAAAGCATTATTATTAATTTTGTTAGGTTAATATTATGAATTTTTGTGTGACATTGAGTTATTTCTAAGTTCTTACTTGTTAAAGATGCATATTAAATAGTCAATTATAAAATGATAGGATATCTAGGTTTATTATCAAATAATCCATGAAGGGAAAAAGAGAAAGATGGGAAGGCACAGGGAAAACAAGATTGGCAAAATCTTAATAATTGTTCAATCAGGTGATGGATGCAGCATATCATTCCTTTATTTTTGTGTATGTTTGAAAATTTTCATAATAAAATGTCATAAAGGAGACTCTTACTCTATATTTTATCACCACCCAACATCACATATGTGACTAAATTTCTACAGAAGAAAAACCGTGTGTGTTAAATCCTTTAGCCGGGCTTACACAATGCATCTCAAATACAAATCCTATATATACCCACCTTCATAACTTTGAACTCTGAGTTACTGCAACAGTCATCAACTGAACTCTCTGTTTTTACCTTTACGCTTCACCTTTATTCTTCCATGTAACAGCTGGGGTGATCTTTCTAGAACATAAATTACATCATGCCATTCCTCTGCCCCAGCTTTGCAATGGATTTCCATTGCACGTCGGTAAAATCCAAAGTTCTATCAAAGCCTATGAGGCTCCAACTTTCTCTCCAATTTATTTCTTCTCTCTCCTCCTCCTTTCCTAGTTCAATCCTCTTCAACCACCCTGGCCTCCTACCTGGTTCCTCAAATACAAACACACCTGAATCGGGGCCTTTGCACATACTATTTTCTCCACCCGGAGCATTTTCCCCTCAAACACTCAAATCTTGTTCTTTTGCTTCCCTCAAGACTTATCTGAAATGTGATTAAACCCCCACAGAGTTCTTCTTTGACCATTCTCTCTAAAAGGAGTACCCAACACTTTTCGAAATCCCTTTCTCTTGTTTGATTCTTCATCATAGCAATGACCATTTTTGTGACATTGCCTTTATTATGTTTTTCCTTCATATAATAAATAAATACAAGCTTCCTGAAAGCAAAAACTATATTTTGTTTAAAATTCTATTCCTGACATCTAAGGTAGAGTCTAGGGCTCTAGACAAATAATCTCAACGATTAATTATTTAAATGAATACTGACTGAATGAGTATTAGAATGTGTCTCCTTTCCCCAAATCATGGTAGCAGGTCATTTTTTCATCTTCAATTCTTCAGTCTTTTCACCGACCAATATTAAATGAGGAGGAGTCCAGGTGTCTACAAAGCAATGGTGATGATGTTAAGACACACACAACTTCATAAATGAATTCAATAGCTTTTCAGAAATGCCAAACAGGACAGAATAATTTACCACCTCGGAAATTCTCTAAAGACAGCTTTCCATTGGATACATTTCGGACTTCTTCAGCTGAAACAGGAAGCTGTAGAAATTCAAGATTCAAGATTTTATTCCAGATTATATAGCCTCCAATTCCACTTTGCACATTGTATAGTATGAAGCAGTTTGGGGTTCCATCATTTAGAGAACTGATTTCTCCCCTTGGTTCATAACCTTAGGCAAAGTTCTGATACCCTTAAGTGCACCAGCAGCCCATGGCTCAGTTTATACCGCTGCCTCCCCGAGCTTCAGATTCTTGCTTTTGTATTTTCTCTTTGTGTAAACCGTCTATTTATTTTTATCCACAGGCTTGTTACCCAGCTTTTTTACCTTCCAGCAGAGACATTTTAAGGTAAACCTGAAATTAAACTGTACATTGTTAGAGAACTTGGCAGACATGAGATATAAATAATTGTATCCCAGATTGTTTTTAACGTTCTCACTTTTACTTCTCAGGCTGAAGATTTTGACGCATTCATATCCTAGTGGTCACGCATATGTTTTCATTAACTTAGAGTGGTGCATGACTTATGATCTCGGAAAGCCAAGGATGCAGCTAAAGGAAGATCTATGTCAAAGCAAAGGTTTTTAGGGAAACAGCAGGTTTTTAGAGATAGTAGTAAAAGGAAGTGATTCTATAGGCCTAGAAAGTTTACGAAGAACTTTTATTTCTGATCTATTTCATTTGTCGTTTACAATAACCTTACGAAGAAAATTACAACTCTCATTTTATAATGAAAAGAACAAAGAACGGAGTTTAAAACAAAGTGACTGAAGCTTAGACAGGAGTGAAGTCACGTCATGCCTTTTAAAAAGTATTTTTCCCTTTAGGTCTTACTCTGCTCTAAGTCCATGTCTTTTCAATAACTTCCACTCTACCCAATCGGTAGAGCAGTGATTTTTCAACTGGTGTGTTGAAGCACACTGGTGTGCCATGAGAGGATCTTAGATGTGCTGCAAAAATTTGTAAAGATCAAAATCAAATAATCAAATCATTTTCAAAAGAAGTTAAAGTGCAGTAAGTGTATTCTTTGTTTTTACTCTTTTCTTTCTGATCAACATAATGTAAGTGGGCTATGGAAGTTTGACTATAGGTTCATGGTGCAGCAAGATAAAAAAGATTGGAAAACACTGGGTCCGAGGAACATGACTTTAGCCATGTTAGTGAGAATTCTTCATTCTCCTGTATGGTGATTAGTTTGGGGGCCCAGAGTTGATGGATAAGTGGAAATACATTCTCTCCCTGTAAACACTAGTCTTCAGGATATGCTAAGCTGAATATTTGGCAAATTTCCTGGGTCAAATTTGGACAGTATCTTTAATATAAGAAGGTTGGCCCAGAATAGCAAGGTTAAGGGGAAGGGAGAAAGGAGATTGAAGTCAATAAATTTCACTTACTTGCTAAAGCAAGCTTCGGCTGAATTTCTGGCGAATTTACCTAGACCATATTCAATTCCTGGTTCTCCAAGAGTGAAGGCTCTGTTTTCACTAAGTAATTCTGTATACCCATGCAGCCCTAGCCCACAAGAATCAAAAGAGCCCCTGTCACAAGTGTTTTGTCACTCAACGAAGGGTTTTGCCTCTCTCTGAGGTCTCACAAATAACTAGTTTGAAAGCTTGCTCCATCATTTACTAGGTCCATGATTTACTCAACCCAACATTCAAAAATGTTGTCACTATAATAGTAATGACAATAGGACTGAGCTCCAAAAAGTTACAACTGCCTTGCAAACATTTCACTAGCACCTAGTCAGTGCCCAGAAAATTATAGCGTCCATTCTTTCTTTCTTTTATTTATTTATTTATTTATTGTTTGCCGTTTTGGCCGGGGCAGTTTGAACCCGCCACCCAGTATATGGGGCCATCGCCCTACTCCTTGAGCCACAGGCACCTCCCCATTTCCATTATTTCTATTCCCTACTGAATGAGAGGACTTTAAATGAGATAAGGCAGATAAACATGAGCATTTCAGCGACTCATCTACCAATATATACAATCATTCAGGAGACAGCATGGCTGACCTTGAGCCGTCGATGTTGCATGGGTTGCCAGGAAATGGACGGGAGCAGGAAATAGGGAGGGTCAGAAATTGCGATCTTAGTGAAAAGCTTAATTAATACTTCTGATACCGACAACTTGTGCTGAAGACAAGTAATTTAACAAGGGATAAGAGAGAGAAAATTAATATTTACTGAGTGTCTGCTAGGTTATCAATTCATTCTCAGCACTAATACACCATTTTCTTACCATGGCAGGTTATGCCCATGATTACGCCCATTTATGGATCAGAAAACGAAAGTTCTGAATGTAACACATGAAAACACACTGCTTGTAAGTAGAGGTAGAATTTAAGGGCAGTCACATCGGGTGGAGATCCACGCTGTCTTTCCACACTGTGCCATCTTTCACAATGCACCAGCAGGTGTTTGGAAATCACCTAATTCCTCCATCGCTGGGGAGAGGTCAACATTCCTCCCATCTTGTAAACTCCTACAGATTGTCTTACCTTCAATCGCTGAATCAAGATGATATTGTGCCAATTATATCCTTCATTCCTCTCATCCCCCCTACCCTTCCATTCTTCCCTTACTCTGAACCATTGTCAAAACGGCATCATTTCCTTTGGCATATTACCATCAAAATGTTTAGCTCGTGTCCCAGTTAAGCTTTTCACTTATTAGCTGTGTGATTAAAAATTTCCTCCACTTTTACCTATGAAATAAAAAATAATAATACTGCACATTTAGCATCAATTGAGGCAATGCTTGCACAAGAGCCCAAGAGAGACCCAAGCATACAACATAAAAGATGCAACACTTTTCCTTTATGTTGAGACATGTTGCATCTTTTTTTTTTTTATTTTTTAATAATTTTATTGAATCATAATTATGTACATTGGTGCAATCACAGGGCACGATTCATATACATTCAGAAATATTTTGATCATACTGTTACAGATATCCTTCATGGCATTTCCTTGATCACTA